>ML682065.1:4802620-5102188 GCA_007922195.1 Podocnemis expansa
AAGCATCTGAGGAAGTGGGATCTTCTCCCACGAAAGCTCATGCAAAAAATAAATCTGTTAGTCTTAAAGTGCCACACAACTGCTTTTTGTTTTGACCCTCATTCTTGAAGTAACCAGTTATGTGATAGAAGACACGTCTTGCTAGAGTCTTCTAAGGTTCTCCATTGATGCTTGCAAAATTTTTTCCTGAGGCAGTTAATTTCTAGATAAAGTGGTGGGAGTGCTATATAACTGAATTAGTTTCCAAATAACACCGTTCCTTAATAGAGTTTTGGCAGTGGGACCACAGAGTTCTCACATCATCGCAATAATCACATTTTCATAATACTGACAGATCTATTTTCATTAATTCTTGATAGCTATATAGATACTTACTTTTTGTTCATCTACTCTGTCTCTAAGTGTGAGAGGCAAAAATAAATTCATGCACTACTGTTAACCTGGTGTTTGCTGGTTTTGCTGCTGGCACAGCCTGTTTTTAGACAGTCTAGAAAAACACAAGCTGTTCAGTGCCTTTTTGAAACCAAAGCTAACTAAACTCCAGAATTTCCTACATGAAATGTGGAGTTTGTCAGGGGAGCATCTGGTCATGCCACAGGACCAGAGAAAGATCTTTATAGCCATGAGCCCTTTTTGCCTCAAACTTAGATGTTTGCTCTGCAGTATCTTGAAGCAGAAATATATCTGGAGTACACTTGTGTCTCTAGTCAGTGTTAAGAAAGAAAGAGAGGAGAGAATAAATGTATTTAAGGATCTGACGCAGTACACTAGAATTACTTGTAGGTAGACAGTGAGCTATTCAGCATTTCTTAGCCATACGCTAAGTGAAAACTGATTTTGATAGATTTGTCTTCGCAACCAATAAATGGATAGTTGCAGGGGATCTTTGTGAAGAGTCGATCTGGGAAATGGCACAGTGTGTGTATTTGTGAAAAGCACACCCTAACTTTTACTTGCATCTTATTTCAAAATATGTTATAAATTCAATTAAATAAATTATTGATTGATAAAAGCTTTAAGTTACCAAAGTCGGTATGTGTCTAAATTAGTTTGAAATATAGAGAAATCTATGTAACAGGCCTTCTTAAGATACCTATCAGAAGAGACCATCCAAAGCAACCCCAAACTACCTTTATTGTAACGTTGTCCCCCTGAATCAACCAGTTTTAATTCTTTTGATAGTTAAGATGGATTTTAATGTATTTTAGAAGCATTCTGTGTTCTGTATGCAATGCAGAACAATTGCAAATAGACAGTTACCATAAATTATACTGCTATGGCTGTTTAACTCCTCTCTTCACTCAGCTTTTTTGCTTAAAGAAATAGTGTTTATGCCACCAGTCTCTAAAATGGAATGAGGACAGATGCACAGAACATCTTATAGTTGCTTAGGTGACACATGTTTCTCTAGGCAAATAAGTTACTCACAGTCCAAGATGTTCAGATATTATGGGAACAGGAGTAATGCAAGCATCTATGCTCTTTGAGCTGGACCTCAGGTAATAAAGGATTAGAGGGTAATATAATTAATGCAAGTCAGCATGGGTTTGTGGAAAATGGGTTCTTGCAAATTAACTTAATACCATGCTTCAGTTGATAAAGGTAATAATGTTGGCTTATAAGGCTTTGATAGACTGGATGTTTTGTTTAAAAGCCTTGAAAGACGGAATTAACCAGGAGCTTATTAAATGGATTAAAAGCTGGCTAAGTGATAGGTCTGAGAATGGAACTAAAGGGGAAAAGACATCAAGTGGCTCTGTTTCAAAGGAAGTGCTGCAGGGATTCGTTCTTGGCCCTGTTCAACTTTTTTATTAGTGGCTTGCAATAAAACATAGGCATCACTGATAAAGCCTATAGGTGATACAGATTTGTGTTAGTGGTAAATAACAAAGAGGATAGTTCATTGCTAGGGAGCTGTCTGGATTGCCTGGTAAACTGGGTTCAAGGAAACAATATGCATTTAATATGGCTAAGTGTAAAGTAGCCATCTAGGAACAAAGAATGTAGGCCATGCTTACATGGTGGGGGACTCTATCCTAGGAGACAGTGAAGCCGAAAAAAGATACGGTAGTTGTGGTGGATAACCGGCTGAACTTCTGCTCCTGGTGTGGTGATGTGGCCAAAAGAGCTAATATGATCCTGGGATATATAAATGAGTCTCACGTGGAAGTAGAGAAGCTATCTTGCGTCTGTATTTGGCACCGGTACAAGTGCTGCAGGAGTGCTCTGTCTGGTTTTTTTGTCCAAAATACAGATTGATATAGATAAATTGGAGGAGGTCCAAAGAGTCATGAGAATGATTAAAGGATTAGAAAACATGTTTTACAGTGATCCTAAAGAGCTCAAGCCATTGATCTTAACCTTTTCTTAGTTAAAGGGGTGATTTGAGTACAGTCTTGGAGTATTTACATGGGGAACAAATATTAAATAATGAGCTCTTCAGTCCAGCAGATAAATCTATAAATTGATCTAATAGCTGGAAGCTGAAGCTAGACAAATTCAGACTAGAAATATAAACTTTGGAACAATTTGCCCAGCTTATGATGGATTCTCAGTCACTGACAGTTTTTAAATCAAGATTGGGTAGTGTCCTAAAGTATATTCTCAATGAATTTTTTGAAGGAAGGTCTGTGTTGTATACCATGTCATCCTAGATGATCACAGTGGTTCCTATTAATCTATTCTAGATTGAGATGAATAGGGCCAGTTTGTCTGCGGGTTCAAGAAGATAACCCTGTATCAGTTAACATTAAGGACTTGTTTAGACCAAGATAAAAGGAGTATTTTTAAAACAGGAGAGGACTAATTTGCCCTGTATAAACCAGTTACTTTGTTTTAGTTAGCTAGTTTTAAGAGGTACACCTTTTATCCTGGTCTAGAAAAGCCCTTAAAGTTTTCCTCTTAGAAGACTTGAATTAAGAGTACATTGGTAAAGATACTACAGTAGTGTTTGCATTTAATCCCTTTTGCAGAGTGTCTACCCCCCTTTAAATAAAAGGCACCTAGGTAATATGTTTATAGAAAGAGGAATCTCCTTCCATTTAACTGCATAGACTTATATACCCATGTTTTAGACGAGGCATGGCTAAACTGTGGCTTGGGAGCCACATGTGGCTCTTGAATGAAAAAGTGTGGCTTGCGGAAAAACATCAGCAAATCAATTTAGCAGGTGCAAGTATATGGCTATATGCCTCAATGCGGCTCTTGCAGGTCTGATAATCAATTTGTGTGGCTCTTGAGTTCTATAATTTTGGCAACCCCGTTAGACTGTGAATAGTTCTGAATATCTAATGGCCAGTATTTGCCTTTGAATGCAGATGAAGCGCCACTTGGATCCACTTCCAGCTGGTTACTTTTACAACGGAACTCAGTTTGTGAATTTCTTTGGGGACAAGATGGATTTTCACCCATGTATCCTTTAACACATGTTTACGTTCTTGAGTATTCTGTAGAAAGTTATTCAGATTTTGACTTTGGAATATTGAGTAAAAACTCTAAAAGAACCAGCTGGCCACCTCTTGGTGGTTCAAAATGGAAGGTTTTGATCATTAAATCAGCATATGACCATTTTGCTATATCAGGCTTCAATAGATCACTCACTTCTATAGTCACAGTGTAAGAAGCGACATTGAACAGACCAGAGATCATTACACAACATAAGATCCTGCAGTAAAATCAAGTACAGTATAATCCCAGCTTTTCCAAAACCCTGTTATCTGAGCAGCCTCATTATCTGAATCCCTTCATCATCCCCGTGCACTGTATTTGGATGACACAAAGGTTCAGATGATAGAGCCCAGCCTCTGGTCCTGGTGGAGGCCACCCTGTTGCTGAAGCCTTGTGTAGCTCTCCTGTCATGGGACTGAGTTGAGCAGGGCCATGACAGTAGAGCAACAGGGCTCTCTGCTCTGTCACAGGGCTGGTGACATCTGATGCTGGTAGATGCAAGGTGCAGAAGAAAAGCTGTGGTCCTAGTGGGGCAGATGGGAGTACCGGCTAGAAGTCTCCACTTTGCCCCACCAGGACCACAGTCTCCCTCCCCTGTCCTCTGCCAGTAAATCCCCAAGGGCTTGCAGTAATCGAGAGGGTAGTCTTGGTGTCATGGAAAGGAGCAGTTGTAGCTGTGAGCTGCAGAGGCCTCCCTGACTGAGTTCACTTACCCAAACTCCTGGTTGGTGAAACAAAATCCATGTGCCCTGTGCTTTTCAGATATTCACAAGTGTCCTATACAAAAATTATCTCCATATAAACCAAATAATTCTGTAAGTATCCCCTAAATGGAACATGTCACAAAAAGAATGTATACTTAGAGAAATCAGAAAGAAAACTGCAAGATCTCAGTCCACAAAAATCTCATTCTTCCAGTCCCTCTTGTTTCTTTTGAGGTTGAAGTCTCAGTAAAGTAAAAAAACCTTCTAGCCTGATGTATGTGGGAGAAAAAGCTCACAGCAACTAACCACTAAATTCAGAGTGTTCCCACAAGTAAAACAAATGTGTACACAATTACCCTCCAGTATTATTCGTGACTTAAAATGTGGCTGGGCTTACATCATTATATTAAAAGCTCTTGCTTGATTTGAGCAACCAGCTATAGGAAGGATACATGCAAAGCTGAAATTTACTATATTTGCTTTCTTAAATAAGCAGGATCTGTTCCTTGTTGGGACAAAATAAAGTATACAAAGATTAAAGGAGCCTTCTTTAGTTTCCTTTTGGAATCGTAGCAATTATTTTTTCAATCGAATTGGTGTATTGGATTTTATCTCAGTATTTTCTAATAATGCCAGAGTCCTAACAACAGACTCTTCTCTCTGTACAATTCCTCCTATGTCCATCATATTTTTTAGTATTTTTCTCCTAAAAAACACTCTAAACTATTATCTCATTGTATTATCTTAGGGCCTAGAAGCCTATGTAATATCCGTGACTGACCTCATTGTTCTAGGTTTTACACAAATACAGAACAAAAACACCATCTCTGCTAGAAAGACTTTACCTCAAGTCTGCCTTTGTGTTTTTCAGTTTAGTATTTCTCTGTCTTCAGTAACTGATTGTAATTAGCTTTAAAAATTGTGGGTTGGTACTGCAGTTCTTCTTTGACCAAGAGCAACTTCTGGAGCAAGTGATTTTAACCCTTAAATAATCAAAGCTCTTCCCTTCTTGAATAAATTCCCTAACCATGGTCATTTGGTAGAGAAGTGAAGGGAAAAACAAAGCAGTACATGTGCTAAGCCTTGACCTTTAAATTAAGCAAGACATTTCTGCTGGAGGAATTTTGAGACATTTTTCTTATGAAAACCCGCTTAATCAAATTGCTGTAATTGTGTTATGTAAGACCAAATACTGGATGATACTATCCCAGATAACACAATCAACTACAGTTTCACAGCCATTCACACTGTTTATTAGTAGTAACAATAATTCAGAATAATGCCCTTTCTCATTTACTGTCCCCTCCTGAATGAAATCCAATATCCTTGAACAATAGCAAATACTTCTGGGGTCTAGACACTACCACGATAGGTTTGGTCCACATTTTTTAGAGTAAATTCAGAAGCTGGGTTGAAGGAACAGCTGGTGAGACAGGAATCTGGGTATTTTACCAAACTTGCCCTAGAAGGATTTCTGAGCCCTGGGGTTATGAGGCAGAGGGCTGAGGCTGAGACTTGTTATGGAGATAACCTTATTGTCACTGAGCACAGTGAAAATTGACCAGATCCAGAAGATGCTGCCTGATCCTGGAGAGGCGGATGGCTGAGGACTCTTTAACAAGCAATTTCTCTGCTTCAGGAGGACAGGGAATTTTTCTCAAATTACTCCTGTAAAAATGCAAACATCCTGGTTACAATTAATTGTCAGCCAATTGCATGTTTTCAACCCTGTTTGATCATCATTTCTTGTGCATTCGAATACCCTTCTAGTGTATTTTCAGCCTGTGGCCTGAAAAAGGGCTATCAGAGGTAAAAAAAAGTTGTTACCCATTAGTGTGATGCAACAGGATCTTCCTATTGACAGTGAGCTGTGGTTGTACAGGTAATTTCTGATCCTCTGTTGAGGTGCAGATGGGCTAAATTGGAGTTTTTATGAACTACTGTGAACATGTGTAAAACTGAGCTGCTTCTGTTTCACGTGGCCGTTACTATTTTTAATATTGAGATTATGAACTTTACCTATGTAACTCTTAGAGCCTTTTGCAAGTGTGTTGATGGTTCTGATTCCAGGATTCTCAGATGCTAATGAATTGCATTATTGCCGCTCCAAATGAATAAGCAGAACTAACCAGCTCTGTTGCTAAGTTGGTCCAACCTGCTGTTTATGCTAATACAGCATTTCCCAACCAGTGTGTTCTCATGCCTGAGCAGGTGTACTGCAGAATTTTTTGAAAAACGACTCAGAGTTCTGAAATGGCTCTGGAATATTCATGAGCTCATTTGAAGACTATATGGTGGTATGCCTCAGAATAATTATAGGTATGAAAGTGTGCCATGGCGGAGAAGAGGGTGGGAACCACTGTTCTAATGTCTACTTTTCACTTGGATGAAATAAGTTTTCCTTAGTATTTTGATGTCAGTAATGGACCAATTCATGAATGACTACCTGGAGGAAGCTAACAGAGAAATTGAAAAGTACAACAGAGAACTAGAAGAACAAGAATATCATGACCTCTTTGAGCAGAAAACATAAGCATGCATGAAATGCACATAAATACTGTGGATTTTTAAACTGTCATCTAACTATCTGTAATGCAGAAGTGCTATCAGGCATGCTGGTTAACAAGAAAAAGGAACATAACATGTTAGTTTTCAGCAGTTTTAAAATGAAATTTCATTTCTGTAAGGCTGGCATTTTAATCTGGCAACCGCTTCGTTCTTTGTGCAGCGTGGCTCACATTCGTCTCAGTTTAATTCCAGATCATAGACAGCATCACTGGAATCTCTTTGGCTAGCAATGGGGTAATTACATGTTCAAAAAATAACTGGCCTAATAATCTTGCACGTAAGCATGAAATTGGTCAGTGGTATGGGTAACCAAAAACCTGTAGTTCTGTTCTTTAAACGTCCCATAAAACTTCCTGTACAGAATGTACACAGGTGTCCATGAACAAAAAGGGGGCAACACTCTTTACACCCTGAGGTATTTCAGGCTGAGAGTTTGTGTGTGTTCCTAAAGCGAGAAATGGGGGAACACTTGAAAAGCTATAGAAAGAGCATATGATCTTGCTGCTGCTCTCAATAGGTCATTTCCTCCTGTGCATTACAGGCAGAAAGGTGTACTCTCTGACCTGCCACTCCTGAGGGTGAAAAGGTTATACTGTAAATTTTCCCATAGCCCTGACATCCAAGCAAATCATCTGGAGATGAGCCAGATATCTTTTGGCTGGAGAGGGAAGTTATTTGTCTACTCTACTCAGTTTCCAAGAGTTACAAAGATAGGAAATAGTTTCTTTTCAGACATAAAGTAGTTTATTGGTCAGGCTTTTCAAAGAGAATTTGGGTGCCATGACCTTCCACAGATTTAAACCACTGAGCTGGATTTTTTTCTTTTTTTGGTTTGTTCCTGTTTTTTTCCTACTGATAATACAGTAAGAATGACCCTTTGCCATCTAAATTAAATGAGAACTATTTTGAATGTGACTGTATACAATATTGAGCAAGATTCTGAGGTGACTCACCTGCAGACTACTCACCGACATTATTGTAGGTGATGTTGTTTGAAAAAAACAGATGATCATAGCTCACTGTGTGTTTGGAAACTAGCTCTGTGGAAACCAGCCATGGTAGAATATTTAACTTCCTACTCCTATGCGTCAGCTTTTAGTGCATCTGTGACCTTTCTGTTGCTTGGCTGTAATTGATGCAGTAAGAATTTATTGAAGGACTAATTCCGTATAGTATGGTTATAATACCAAAGGATAACTGCTCATTCGTAAGCTCTTTTGTTAAGAAAAGGGAGCTAATTTGAACTCCTGTACTCAAGTGCAAGACTATGTAGAAATTGGATGCCTTACTTGGAAAATCAGTTCTTTACATTTGGAATCTTAAATGGCTGAAATTTCAATTAAACATAAAAAGTGGAATGCCTTAGATAAAACTTCAGTATACATCACTGCTAGTTAACCTTGGTGAGCTGCCTGAACTGGGATCATTTAGGCTTGCAGATTCTATAAAACAGTACAAATTTTGAATTCCAGGTGGTGGAGATTAGAATTTAAATGTTTGCAAGGCTGCTTCTTAAATAGTTTTCATGCTAGATTTTAAAGCTTTCTAAATGCAGGAATTACCTTGCACACCACAGGACTTTAATAGGATAGAAATGTTTCCCTGAGAAAGTACACTAAAAGCCAGCAGTTAGTTCCAAGTTTTTTTTTTGTTTTTTGTTTTTTGTTTTTTTTTAATGCTTTATGGGGCAACCCATATTACAGGTATAGAGTGTTATCTATGCATGGCTACACTTTAGAAGTTTAATATACTGTAGTGCCTGGTAGGGTAAATGTAGGTGGCAGGTGATTTCTAGGGGCTTGTCAGTGTTTAGAAGCTAAGTAAAATTGGCTACAAAAACTATGTGTTAAGCTAGGATTGTGAAAATACAAAAATTCTGAAGATAACATTGCAACAAAAGGGGCATTTAGAAAACAATAATTCTTTGCCAGTCTAACTTAGAATAAACACTGTTTGCTTCTTTTTAGCATAAATTGTCTAAAGATCTACAAAAGCCATATATCTAGAATAGCAGTATGACTACGTAATGTCAGACACAAAATACTAGGAGCTGAGACAAAAGGCACTTTGTCTACACATTGTCTCAGCTTGGAAATCAGTAACGGAGTAGGTTTAAGTGCAACTGATAGATGAAGATACTGTAGCTTACACTCTGCTGAACTCGTTTTAAGAACTCTAATTTGTGCAGCTCTTGAAAATAGGTGGTGAGGGGCTGATTCATCCAGGATTGGTTATAATAGAGCTAATTAAAACTGAGGTGTCCTGTGACCAAAATAGAAAATAATAAACTGTGTTCATTTGGGCTTATTGTTGCACAAATTGAGCTGTTTTAAAAGTCTGAGTCAGAAGAGAGAACCACAGCGAAGGCATAGTATAGAATATATGCTGTACTGCATGCGAAGTGGTAACAATAACCGTATGATACGATAAAGACCTTTCACCATACTGGTACGATTTCAATTAATATATTTTGGTAATGACATAATTTGATTACCTCAGCTTTTCATGTTTAACTGTGATTTTTAAAAGATTACCGAACTGGTGAAACTGTGACATTGAGATCCTTTAAACATAGCAGTGCCTTGCACTAAGCAAATTATGGAAGTGGACGTCATGGGGTGTATTGCTTGCACCCTTTTTGAAAGGAAAACGGTTTTGGTGAAAGGACTTAAAATTAACCTAGTGGAGGCTATTAGCACATAGGGTTAAATTGTTTGTTTTTTAAAAAAACTCTTTGAGGACTAAATGGTATAAATACTTGATGCCGCTGGTGATTTATAGTAGTTGCTGATTCATTTTCAGGTGACTTCTAATGGTCAGCAGCCCCCCCTTTTTTTTAAGGGGAAAGAGCATAATTTTTGTATTCCTGTCAGAGATGTATATACCATACCAAACCCTAACTGCAGGGGAACCTGGTTTTTATTTTTTGAAGTTGAGATAAGAATTGGGTTAGTCATAAATATCTAGTTTTGAAATTTTTAGCTATTGTAAAACAAAAAAGCACCATCTCTTGATAAGCTACAAATGGGCAAATAAGTAAAAAGTGCCATTAAACTGTCTTTCTACTGCATGATAAAAATTGATAATGGTAACTTTATGTCCCGGCATTTCAGGTATTGTGATGAAGTGCTCAGAGTCCTCAAGGGGTTTATACGCTTTGCTGACCTTAACGTTAGCAGCTTTGTGTTTTTTTCTCACAGAGAGAATGAGTGTGGTCAGAAGTTACTGAAGTTATAGGGAGAAAAAATGTGACAAACTTAGGAAGGGAACACTTGCAACTTGAACTGAGCTGTGACCTCAGATTAGTTCTTTGTAAAACTAGACGTTGGTATTCCAGTTTTTACACCTTTGTATTATTATTTAGTAAAAATGATTGCAGGGCAGATTTAAGTTGCAGTTAAAAGTTCCCTGAATAAGTTTTATATTGAGATTTTTCTGAATTTGCACAGATAATAAGCTCTGGATACCTTGTTGGTATTCTTAAAAGGGAAAATTGTAACTAGTATAGTAAATTGTAAACTGTGAGTTGTTAGAACAACGTTGTTAATCTAATTTTAGATTGTTTAAAATGTACCTCAAAAGGCTAGTGAGAAATTGCTTCATTTTTACACAATTGTGAAATACTAATGTAACAAATCTCATTACAATGTGCCAAAATTCACTTTTATACTAGTTTTCAATGCTTTAATATTTGCAAACTTCTGAAGTTAAAACTTGTATTTACAAACACTACTGTAACTTCAGTTAAACTGAATTGTGTGATTGAAGCTTTTTTGCTTATTATTGTATTTATTACACAATTTGATTCAGTAAATATATAAAATTACCTTTCCATTTATTTTTGTATTGTTTTACATGTTTATACCTGCAGTTTGTGTGTGATTTTTTTACAACTGTAATTCAGATGTGATGCTGAGAACCAATAAACTATATCTATCTGTTGTCTTTCATTTGATTCTTTGAGAAGCTGAACTAGCTAAACTATAATTTTTTTAGGCTGATAGCAGTCACTTTTTAAATTAAGGCTGCTCATAATTGTTTTGTTAAGTAGTTAACTAAAATGAGAAACAAAATGCCACGAGATGACTTGTACATACAGCTCCCTGTATGCATTCAAAATCTTCAATGCATGATCTTTGTCAAGCAAGATCATAAGTTAAACTTGCCGTTTTAATATTGGATCCTCTAAACTAGCTGAGTAAAACTCAAGTAATTTTTTAAAAATTGTCTACTCAGTTTGTTTTTAACCAGTTGCACACTTGTAAAAATAGATTTTTTTTGTTCAAAGCAAGAAGTACATTGCAAGTCTTCAACAGCAAAATTGATTTTATTTGTCATCTTTTGAGGCAAATTCAATTAGACTAATGTTCATCTCAGAATGTTAATAATGGACTTAGTTGTAGGAGAAAGCGTTCACATTTTTATGTACACACTGGATAAGTGCTAAATCCTGTTCCTTTTATTCCTATAGGAGCACCACTTTTTGAAAAACTGATTCAAGGTCCTAGTCACCGCAGTGTAACAGCATAGGCTTGGCAGAATTTGATTTTTAATTTTTGATAATTTTGATATCAAAGTGTTTATTCTAAAGATTTTTTTCGATTTGTATCTGTTCAAATTTTTGGTGTTGCAGGAAACTGCAGGGTGGGACAGACTATTTTTTTTATTATAGTAGATACTGAGATTCAATAATTGTTAGAACACAAGTTGTCAAAATACAGCAAGTAAACATCCTTTGATCAAACTCTAATTAATTTCTCAGGTGACATTTTTCTTTGCATAGTAATGTATTTTAATTATTGAAGGAAATATTTTTTCCTTCGTGTACCAAAATTGACATTTATTGACATCTACTGATTAAAAATGTAATCCTTCCAAATCTGTGCAAAAGTAATTGAATTTGACATTTCCTTTAAATTCAAGCTGTTTTATATATCAGGCAGTGTTTATTCCATATGCTCTGTATTTTCCATCAACTTTATTTCACTTTTAATATAAATCATAACTTTAGGCAGTATATTTTGAATTGTGTTAATTGGATGCTCATTCATTATGCTCTAGGAATTGTTTTGGGGGCATTCTGGTCTGTTGTACAGAACTAGATGATCGTTGTGGTTCCTTCTGGTCTTGGAATCAATGAGGTATTGATGGCATCTCCAAGGCATGTTCTGCAAGAGCTAACTACTTTCCATTTGGACCTGTAATATGCTCATCCTGCACTTCTTTATGTGGGGTTCTCAGATGACCCAGAGATCTGAGGAGGAGGCTGATTTCACTGTTAACCCTGAGAGGATGAGACACACAACACTTTACACTTAGTCCTCCAGAATGAAACCCACTGCTCCCGTGAGAGAAAAAGCTGCCCTTCCTCTTCTGCCCACTGAGCTGTATTTAAAACTTCTCTGAGTGGCGTCCCAGTGGTTGCCCCACTCTAGGTATTGATGCATCCCTGGCTGGAGATTTTGTCAACAGTGCTCATCCGAGAGGAGTGTGCGTGTGCTTTCAGCACCCTTATTGGTGCATGCTACCTGGACCCCTTGGTTTCTTCACAACCATTCATGGTCCAAGACGGAGCTCATAGCAGTTCTTCAGCCCACTCTTAAAAATTTTTCTTTTTTTCCCCTGTAAAGTTAGTCGGGTCTACCTGTAGTTTAGATTAGCTTACTTTATTCCTTCCCCATTTAATAAAAATAATAAACTTCCCGCTTTTCTAAGACTTCTTCCTCAGGTAGCAGACAGACTTTTCTTTTGGAGCACCTGAAATAATTAATGGTAATATGCTAGATTCCTCTGTCTACAAACACATGCCTGATGCAGGAATGCTGTGCTGGCTTTGGATGGAAGCTCTGAGTGCATCAGGTGCTTTGGTGAAGAGCTTAATGTCTAGAAATGCTTCCTTCTACTGCAGGGGTCTGCAACCTGTGGCTCTAGAGCCGCATGTGGTTCTTTGCCAAGTTCCAAATGGGTGGCCGTGTTAGTCTAGTAAAACAAACAAACAAAAAAAAAGTAAATAAAAAAAAGCCCACAGAATATTGTGGCACTTAAAGACTAACAGATTTATTTATCGCATGAGCTTTCGTGGGACAAAATCCACCTTATTCAGATGCTTTGAAGAAAGGGAACTTACAGAATGGGATGAAAATAAATGCAGGGGAGTGCAAGACATGGGATCAGGTCATGCTGCAACAGCAAATCAGCATTTGTAGAGAGTCAAACTCTGGGAAACAGCACATAGAGGGAGACAAATTAGACTGGGAAAAGCCAGCGTTTTAAAATGAAAACCGTCTGATTGATCATTAAAGTAATCCTGTTAGCCATTGACCTGCTCAATTACTGTATTGCTTCCTTCCCAGATGATACGCTTTTGGGCACTTTCTTAAACCTAAATTAAAAAAAGAAACCTACAAAAATTTTGATGTCCAACTCTTTAAAATGGACATTTATCTATAGGGATGTATGGCATGTAACATTCTCCAATTCTAATCAACTCACCAGTAGTAATTTATGCAAAAAAGAAAGTCCCTGCCCCAGAAATCTAGGACAAAACACTAAGCCCTAGTCTATATTGCACTTTTCAGTGGCAATTGACAGGAGATATGCAAAGTATGTAAAACTTTGTGTATCTCCCAATGATTTACTAAGAGCTCCCTACACACATTGCTAAGCAGACCAGAAATGCCTACCTGTCAGCTTACGGCAACTCCAGCTCCAGGGCTGAGTTGAAATGGCAATTGAATTGATTGAGCGCGTCTACACAGGCCGCTCAACTGAATGCAGAAGAGCATGCTGATGGCGGCGATTTTGCCGCTGTCCGTATAGACTTAGCCTAAGTGACTAAAGTAGGAGCAGGGGTTTGGAGGGACCAGAACAGTAAAAGTGCAATATGCATAGAAGGTAAACTCAGTTCACCACTTGCTATCAAGTGAAATTTAAGTTCATTTTTTAAAGCAAGATGGATTTTTTCCCCCATGAAGTAGTGCAGCAATTTGCCTGGCCTCATCTCTTAATTTCAAGTCAGAAGTTGGTTTCTGGAGCTTAATGTCAAATGCTTCTTTGATACCACTCAGAACATACTGTTCAACTGATGAGTAGGAATTTTCCTCAGTAAAACAGGTAATGTTTGAAACCAGAGTAGCAATTTCTCTTGTGTCTCCTTTCTGAACCTGTCTTACTCTGTTATTGTGTATGTGCGGCTGGCCTTGGCCTTGCTGTGATGTACTGAAAACAAGAGGAGAGAAAAATTTTCATTAGCCCACGTGGGCTTTTGCCTTCTTGCTTCCTGCTGGCTGCATGGGGAGCTGCTATGCAATGCCCCGGGGTAGTGCGTTGCCATGGGGTTAAAAGATTCGAATATGCTCCTCGCTGCACCCAGGGGGATGGGAAATCAGAAAGGAGGGAGGCAGCCTCTTCGTTGAACTCCTGTCTGGCTGCAGGGGGGCTGGTGGAAACTGGAGACCCTTCAGAGTTGTAACGTCTGCGTACTTTTGAGCCAAAAAGGTTGGAGCCACTCCTTTTGGTCCAGTGTAAATGTAGTCTCTGGGAGGTTTTCCATCAGAGTCCAGGCCTTTGCATAGAAAATGCTGATGTGTTAACTCTAGGTTTAACTTGTAGCTGCAATGTGGTCACTTCTTAATTGGATTTGAACAGCCAATTTAAGCCTTATATAAAGAAGGATAAAGTAAAGATCGCTTCATTCATTCAGCTTTTTTAGGCCTTGCAGGGTCATCGTTTTGAATGTCCGTTCAGACAATGTTTTGACACTGTATCCTTCAATAAATCTAGTAGGTGTTTGTTCTCTTTTGACGAGCTGTGTAGCTCCACTTGCTGCCTCCTTTCTACTTCATTCATTTCTAGCTGCTTGGACTTGCCTATCTCTTCTATTTAGCTATTATACCTAGGTTTAATCTGAGATCAAACTGTTATACAGCCCTGGATGAAATGTGAAGTTGTCTTAACCAGGGGCATTGCTAGCGCCAGGTATACGGGGCATGTGTCCCGAGTCCTGGCACCAGTCCCCTGAATGCCCAGGGCAGTGCCTTACTCTCCTGGTCATGTCCCAGCTAGGGATCCAGGCTGGGTCACCCGCAGTGGCGCCTGCCTCTCCTAGCTGGGGATTGAGGCCAGGCCATCCACCATGGTGCCTGCCTCTCCCAGCCCCATCCCTGGCTAGGAATCTGGGTCCCGGATGCTGGCGGCAGGAGCCTGACGCTGGATCAGGTCCGGGCACCAGATCGTGACCAGGGAGTGGGGGTGGGGCCTGGGCCCGTGCCCCGCGTCTTTTCCTGGCACAGTGACAATCTTGGTCTTAACTGGACTGCAAGGAAGAGCCAATGCAAGGCGAATTGCTTTATTGAGAAACTGTAGAAAACTCTTTTAATCTAGACTGTGCTGGTGCACAACGTACAAGATGCTTTAGTATTGTACAGTACTGGATTCCAGGATCCCTGGTATCAAGGGTTTAACTGTTAAAAATGTCTTGAGATTAATCTTTAAAGGTTTGGAAGCCTGAATGTAGACAAAGATCTAAACCATGGCAACTGTCCAGCCATCTGTGAACTGAAGGTCCCTAGTAAGGCTGCAACCCAACATTTGTCACAATTTCCTTTCAAAGGGAATGCATTTTCCTTTTAAATAGTATTTTATTTTAGGTGATCCAAAGGAAAGGTCTGTCCACTACCAGAGTCAAACCAAAGGCCAGTGCGCTAGACTATTTCTGCCCATGATAAATTGGCAATCTGAAACTCCAGTTTCTCTTGCTCTTTATGTCAATGTCAAGCTATTTCCAGTTACTCTAAGACAGGGGCTCAAATTTGTGTGACCTGCCCCGCCTTCTTGGGTACATAGTCGTTTATGCCTGCCACGAGTACGTGTACCACCACCTAGCTTGAAGGCAGCATGGTGCCATCAGCAATGTAGATGGCTGGCAATGTGAAAAGTCGTCTTTCTCAATGTCACTTTCCACAGCAGAACTAGAGCCCCGCTGTCGCCCTGGGGCCAACAGCCAGAGTCTCACCACCTCTAGGTGAGGGATTGGAGGGTGGGGGGAGGAGAACCTGAACCCAGGCAGCTTCCCAACGAGTCCTGGAGAAGGAAGGGGCAGGAGAGCCCCTGCCAGGGTTGTGGGGCTCCTGTTGTCTCCTTTATTCCCACTTCCTGGATAGGTGCAGCCCTTCTACATGAGCCCAACCATGCAAGCTGGCAGTCAAAGTCCTTCAAAAAGAGGCCCACCCCATAGCTTATGATCCACTGCTCTAACATATAGCTTTGCCTTCTTAACATTTTTGGGTGCCCCCCCCCATTAGGCATAATGATGTTGTTTCTTGTTTCAGTATTGATATTTCAACCAATCAGGGCCCAGGAATTAACACACTAAAATACCATCCTGAGCAACCTTTTTAAAAAAACAGATCATCTCCCCGCCCCCCCCCCCCGGCAGTCCTTTCACCCATATACCGTAGTTGCTGCCCTATTTTCGACTGACAACTTCTACGTGAGCCATGTACATGGCTTTCACTCCACAGAAGGTGGCAGATCTGTCTCCCCCTGACCTATTTTCCATTGAAAAATGAATCATGGCTCCAAAGGAACCATTTTACAGCATCCCCCGGGGAGCCCTGTTTGCCGACTCTCTTCTGGCATAGTGTAGAATCAAAAACATCAGTGTTTTCACTAGCCTGACCAGAGGCGATTGTGGGGTCTCTTGCTTATAAAATATTTGGTTCTCTAAATGCTGGTCTCTGAAAACTGTTATAAAACATAGTGCCTGCCCTCTTTTTTTTTTTTTTTTAAAGTATTCTATTGAAGTTGATATCTTAAAGGAGGCCTGAAATGTGGTGGTCACAAAGGCCAAGGTCTATGTGAAGGACCACAAACGTTTCCAGGAGCTTTCAAATCTGAGTCTGGTCGCATTGGAGTCAAACTTGTAAACACTCGCTAACGCGCCCCTGGAGAGCCACACTCTCGGCTTGTGCGAGAGGGTTAAGTTTTGGCAGGCAGCCTCCATGATACGCAGCTCTCAGCAGCACGGCTTCTGGCTTTGCTGATGGCTGCCTGTCATATGTTCAGCAGTTTTAATGTATGAATAAGCAGATAATGATTGATTAAACCCCAGGAAACATCCAGGTAGACAGAATATGTAGTCCTTGTAAAATAGACCGGAGACACTAATTTAAAAAAACAAACGAATTCATAAACCATAGCAATTCAGGAAATGTGCAACACCACGCCTCTTTCTGCCCCTGTATCCTCACAGATTCTTGATGTTTTCTCAGGCCCTTTTCCCTTTCAACATGAGCCATGTTCCACGGCTCTCGCCGTATACCTTAGCTAAGATTTTCCAGTGGGACCAGTGATTTGTGTGTGTGCGCGCGCGCCTAATTCTTGAGATACCTTCAAGGGATCTGATTGCCTGGCTGGGTGCTCACCATGTTCAGAAAATCCGGTCCTTTGGCCACCGGCACGGTCTTTTCATAAACAGAGGTACCTGAAACAGCTAACCAACCTTGAAGATCAGGGCCTCTATGAGCAGAAGGATCAGCCAGGAAAACGATTCCTGCTCCAGGCCAACTCCGCAAGCCCCAGGGTACAATTATATCCCATCTTACTTTTCACAGATGGTCTTGTGATACCACAACGCGTCTTCCCACTTACACTGTGGGTTAGAGAGTCTAACTTTCTACACCTCCAAATGGAAACCAGGGGAAAGTTTTGTTCATACTCCTGGCAAAGTTCAAAGCTTCCACCTTCTCCTACAGTTCAGAGTCATCTTCACTCTTTCCATTCTACATATACCAGCTGTGGTCTCCATACACGTTTCCTCTCGACCCCCGCCACCACTGAATGAAAGAGGGAGCCAACCTGAGAACTGTGTTGTTCAACAGCATCCTCTTCGGTTTGCTACCTGTTGCTTCCCTCAGGTCAGTCATCTAGGGACGTGACGGTTCTTGAGTTTGCCAGGGCACTTTTTTTGTTCCTCTGCTGGGGTCTTATGCACTGCACCAGCATCAGTCAACTTGTTTTCTAGCGAGTAGTGAGGTGAGGTGAGGTCTCTGTCTGGCAAAGGAGAGGAGTCTGTTGTCTCTTAGGAGAGACCTTATACAGAGGAACCTCTCCTTTCTTTTTTGTAGAAGACACAGGTCAGAAAAATGGATGCAGGTTGCCCTACAGTCCTATGGGTAGTCAGCTGAGCCTCAGCTCCCAGTGTGAGGCTGTTGCCGAAAGGGCAAGTCTAAATGTGGTACTTGACTGTATTAATTAACAGGATGTTGTTAAGCAGGTGGAGAGTGAAGGATGCACAGCACTGATGAAATCTGGCCTGGAATAAGACCATGTCTCTTGGTGATGCCCGCACTCTAAGGATGGTGAGTAAGTGGAGAGGATGCAGAGAGAAGAATGACTTGTGATGAGAAAAACATGCTATACAGTGATAGTCCAAGGTATGTCTACATTTCAGGTTTGACACAGGCTTCAGAGCCTGGGCAGATGGATGACCTGGCCCCAGGTCAAGCTAAGGCATCCTAAAAATATCAGTAGAGATGAGTGTAGGGTACATGGCAGTGTTCCCACCCAGGAATGTACCCAGAGTGTCTGGGCAGATTTGCAATCAGGTGGCTAACCCCAGCCACTGCCCCATGCTATACCTGCCTGGGCTGATGTTTTCAGTGCACTCACACGAGCAGAGCTAGCACAGAACTGTCACGTGCCCCCTCTCCCCGAGAAGCACGTTCCCAGGTTCAGTATAGGCATATCTTTGGAAAGACTGAGCTTTCTGGCCTAGTGAACAGAAGGTTAGAAGGGGACTTGGTCAGGCACTGTAGTAGTTGACTGAAGGAGAAAGGTACTGGATACTATAACAGGCTCTTTAATTTGGCAGACCCAGGCAAACCCCATCCAAACCCTAACCATTGAAGTCTGCAAGGTACAGATTTGTGAGGGTAATTAGTCATGGGTAGAGACTCCCAAGGGAGGTGGGTGACTTTCTATGACTTGGCCTCTTTTTAAGACTGGATTTCACTCTAAAAGTTTTATGCTGTGGATTGACAACTTGTGCTTAAGCTAAATGGGAATGGAGGGTGCGTGAATATTATAGAAGCATAGAGTATTAGGGCTGGAGGGGATCTCATGAGGTCATCTAGTCCAGCCCCCTGCTAAAAACAGGACGACTCCCACTACATCACCCTAGCCAGGGCTTTATCCAAATGGCTCTTCAAAGTTTCCAAAGATGGAGATTCTACCACCTCCCTAAGTGACCCATTCCAGTGCTTCACCACCCTCCTAGTGAGACAGTTTTTCCTAATACCCAACCTCAACCTCCCCAGCTGCAACTTGAAACCATTGCTCCTTGTTCTGTCCTCCTTCACCGCTGAGACTAGACTAGCTCCCTCCTCTTTGGAGCACCCCTTCCAGCAGTTGAAGGTTGCTAACAAATCCCCACTCAGTCTTCTCTTCTGCAGGCTAAATAAGCCTAGTTTCTTCAGTCTCTCCATGTAAGTCATGTGCCCCATGGCCTGTGTCATGTAGGAGGCCAGACAAAGTGAGCGTAATGATCTCTTCTGACCTTGTAATCTCTGAGTACACTCAACAGGGCAGTTTGTAATTTTTCATGTGGTGAATGGTGAGCTTTTGGATTGAATGGATGGGGCTAGTTAGAATGAGAACCCTAACCATATGTAACCCTTCTGCCAGGGCAGGCTGGCAGAACAAGGGCCGGGTTCTATATCTAGGTGTTTCCCAATGAGGCAGCATCACCAACTGGCTCGAGCCCCCACCCAGATCTCTGGGAATCCTGCACTGTTTCCGGGGCACCCCAAAGGGTAAGGCTTCCCCTCTCGCAAGCACGAGTCTGAGTGTAGTAAACGGAGCTTTTTATAGCGAAAAAACAAAAATGCAGAAGGCCAAATAACAGAGATCAGCACTAATCTAGAAAACAGTATAGAGCGAAGTCTAACCCACACTGCATAACAGAACATACAGACTTAATGGCAAAACTGGCACTGATCTGGAGAATCAGTGCTAACTAGGCCCCCACCCAACCCTAAGGTACATAGGGAGTGTCTTTTACACCAACTGTCCACTGACGCCATCTACCAGTCACTCACTCCATCCTCTAGAACTGGTACCTCAGCTCCGGCCACCGGTGCCGCCCTCCGGTCACACATGTTGCCCAGCTCCCTGCTGGCTGCTCTCACTGTCTGCTGCCTCCACCCACCGTCCACCAGCGCTGCCCTCCGGTCCCTCATGTCACCAAGCTTGCCGCTGGCCACTCTCCCCATTTCCCGGCTTCCCCCCATTGCTTCTTTTCAGCTCAGGGAGAAGAAATTCTCCCTAGCTCAGTGATTATCAGCTCTGTTAGTCTTTAGTGGCTGGTTAATTCAGCTACTTCCATAACAAATAGAAGAAGCAAAGAAATGGAGGCAAATACTGCCTCAAGCATTGAAACAATGCATATCTCCCACTTCTGTTTTTCTGTGTTTCAGGCTAAAACATGCAGGAGCCTTTCTTACAAATCTTTTGCTAAGTAAGGGTGGCTTTTACCCATTAACTAACCCAGACAGATTTGAAACAAATAGAGTAGCAGTTTACACAAGGACAGTATTTCATATTTCCCTTCAGTAGAATTACAGATATTGATAGATTTGTGAGAAAAATAACCCCAAATACTATTACCCACTGTCCTTTGCCCCAGTGTACCCAATATGCTAATCAGCTAATTGTGCTCTTTCTATTCATGCTAATACAGGACCCATGCAGATTAGTTGCTCCCCCCCCCCCGCAGTTCAGAAGCTGTTAGGTACAGCTTCTAAGCCTGCCTTACATGTGAATGTCTGTAGAATTTTCTTAATGAGCTTGAATATACCCTTTGAAAGCTAGTAACGTACTTGTTCCCCTTGTCTCTAATAATATTTGCTGAGGTTCCCAGCTTAGCCTTTTAGTAAAACAGTCACCCAGCCAAAGAACTTTGATTTGGAATTTTGCAGGGCACATCTACATACAATGGTGCTTTATGAGTTCCTTGAATTACTAGTGGAATCGAAGCAACATGGTCACAACAGGAATTGTATGAAAATGGAACACTTGCTTAAAAGAATGGCACTACGCACCCATTGTGCGCATTTTGAGAGGTGTGTCTAGGTAGGAAAGAGAACTCCCAACAGGAGGGCCCAGAGGATTTCTAAGACTATTTCTCCGGCACAGACAAAAAGGCATGGAACGTTAGTCTGAGTTACCCATTCATGGCTAGGAAATCATTAGGCACACAATGTATTGTATAGGTCGTTGCAAAAGCACTTGACACAAGTGAAACAGGAAATTTTATAATAGTTAAAACTGAACAGTCAGTTAACCTCTCCCCACATATCTTCCATTTTTCTGTGCTACCAAAGTTAGTGCAATATTTGTTTTATATACATCCTTTTCCTGACTTTGCCTCCTTCCATATAGTGCACCTTCCTGCCTTCTACCATCTGGTTTATTGCCTAATCATTTTTCTTTTTAAGATTTCGCTCCACCCACTTTAACTCTTTACCTTGTGAGACTCAAGTTCAAAGCTCTGGCCTGAATCAGGGACTGTAACCTGGGTTTTCAACACCTGAGGTGGGACCATTGACTGTGTGACACTTTTTTAGATTTGTCTCAATACAGAACAGGATTTAAAAAAAAAAAAAAAAAATTTCCAAATCTGTTGCAGGCAGGGAAGACCGTTTCCTGCTCTGTTCTATCTACAATCAAACATTTTACTTATTTATGTTCCTAGCTTGCCAGTTTTCCATCTTATTCAAGTTTGAACCTTGCCCTGAAGTCTTCATGGGGCTCCCTGAGAGGATTTCACAATGCTCCCTGAGGGTGAAGGGCAACCATCTCATTTTTTCAGGAAAAAAAAATCAATGAGGTAAGTGCTTGGATCCCTGCCATTAGCCATGTGAAGCCCTTCAGCTGTTGTTAGTGGTTCCTGTGCACCAGAGTGGAGTTCTGCACTTGGGACCTCTCCACCTCCATTGACCTTCTTGCAAAAGGTAATGAAATTTTGAGTTGTTCTGATGGGCACACTCCTCCCTTGGCCTCTCTTCTCAGTTTTTGTTGCTGTGCAAGAGAAAATGAATGGAGGTGTATTGACCATTGTTTCCACAGACAGCACCTCTCACATACTCTAAGGTTGTCTGTAATGCTGGAAGTTATCTACGTGTGTGGTGGGTATAACTAGACAGACTTTCTCCCCAGCCTGACAAGGATCCGCTATCCTTCACACTGCTTTATAGTCCCATACTTAAGAAAAACAAACCAGCATAGTTCCTGAGCTCAGTCTGGGCTGTTCCCAGGGGATTTTCTCCATTATTTCTCAGGGTTTCACTGCCTTCAGGCTCCTCCTCCTTCCTGTTTGACCCACTAAATCTCTTCCCCTTTTTCCACGTCCAGTTTTCGTTTCCCCAATCTCACTTTTATTCCCTTGGTGCCCCCAGTTTTCCCATTAGCCATCAACAAAGGTGGCCCCCTGATGCCCACTACTTGGGAAGCAGCTATTTCCTAGAGGCTCACATGCTCTCTGGTTATCAGGTGAGGTGCAAAGGGCTGATGAACAGTTCTAGAAAGGGGCTTTTCTGGAGTTGCCGAGTGTTTGCTATGCTCTATTATATAAGAATGCAAAACTGTAAAGGGGCAATTTAATTAAGGGTTTGTCTGCACAGACTCATGGAAAATCAGGGTTAGGAGGAATCGCAGGAGGCATCTACTCTGAAGTCCTGCTCAAAGCAGGACCAGTCCAACTAAATCATCCCAGCCAGGGCTTTATCAGATGGTGGGTTAAAGACCTCTATGGATGGAGATTCCATCATCTCCCTACGTGACCCATTGCAGTTGTGAGTTACCATGCAGCAAGGCAAGGTGTGAAACCACACTTCCATGTGGACCCTGCTACAATGGCCTACAAGAGCTAAGGATGCTGTTTCAAGCATCAAACCATACTACATAAGTTCTAGGACAGAGACCACCTAGGACAAGACTGTGCAGCAAAACAATTCACTGGTATTCCATGTAGACAAGCCGTAGAACAGATCAAGGTGGAGCTTTCCTTTGTTGAGCCCCTTTGCAAAAAAATTAACTCTTAACAAATGTCACATTGACGTAACCAGTGGCAGGTGGGTATTCTTGGTGGGTAGTGTGGGAGCTGATTGCGCCCGTAACTGTGTGCAGTGGGGTTTCCTGGCATTTCTAGAAATAACCCTTATTCCTTGCCCTTCGTGACCATGTGACAGATAAAATTCAGGCTGGGCCCTGCAGTTTAAAATGGTTGGCATGGAGAGGACAAAAAATACACTCTAACTTTTTTTTTTTTTTGTTAAACAGAACCTGAGAGCCTGGGTGTCTCTTCCACTGTGCTCTATTTAGTAACATCCCGTGGGTACAACAACAAAAAATTGCTCGAGTTTCCTAGGGTCTCTGGATTTAAAACAAACCCTTAACATTGCCAGGCCTAGGGATGTTGTGTTTGAGGGAGGTGCAGCACTGGCTTGTCCTTGCCAATAGTGGGGTGGAGAGACAGCTTCCATGGTGTTACTGAGCACGCTCAGTCTGTGTGAGCATGCTCAGTCCCAGCCAAACAGCACGTCAAGGGGGGGGAAGGCATGTGACCCCGCATGTTTCTGCATATTCCTATGTGTGGGATCTAAGTGCCTGGATCATGAGCTTCCAGAGCCTTCTGTAAAGTTATATGCACCCGAGCCACTGGGCCCCTTAGTTTCCCTCCCATCTGGAGAGTTCCTAGGAAATAAAACCAAGGCTGGCCCTAAGTAGAGTGGTAGAGTGGTTTTTCATCAAGAGAATTAGTTGGTCCCATGAAAAATATGATTTCCTCCATCTTGTCTCTTATATCTAGTTGTGATTAGCTTCTTTTCCCATTACAATAAGTGATTTGACCTCATCATCCTCTATGTGCTGTTCCCCAGTGTTTGAATCTTAACAGCAGATCTCATTTGCTGTTACTGTATGACCTGATCCCATGTCTCACACTCGCTTGCATTTATTTTCATCCCATTCTGTAAGTTCCCCCATCTTCAAGGCATCTGAGGAAGTAGGATTTTCTCCCATAAAAGCTCTTCCGATAAATCTGTTAGTCTTTAAGTGCCACAGGAGTCCTTGCTTGTTTCACTGAACTAGACTAACACGGCTGCCCCTTTGGAACTTCTTAAAGATGGTTTTTCAGAGCTATGTGGGAGCAAAGTCATGGGACGGGACTGTAGCTAAAGTCCCTGGGAGCCCTTTGAAATTGTTTCTGCCTGTGCCACCCCTCTAGACTTTATCATCATGTAGACCAGTGGTTTCCAACTTGTGGCCCAAGAGCCAAAAGTGGCTTGTGGCTCCCTTTCTGCTGGCGGGAGAAGGGAGCTGTTCCCTAATGACCAAGGTGGTGTGCATTTCTGCAGAGCTAAAAGACCAGTGTAGTCTTCTTGGTTTAGCTAAAGGGGCTGGGAGATTGGTGCTCCTCTCTTTCTGGCTGTAGCAGGGAGCATGGCAAAGTGCTCAGCATAGGTTCACAGGTGCTGGGGTCTGTGCTGGAGCCAGAGGGAGGGTGCACTGACCTTCCATCCCTGAGGTTGCAGGGGCGATCCACTGCCTAGGGATCCAGGTGGAGCACACCAGGCTACAGGATGTGTGCCTTTTTCTAGCTGCAGCCAGGAAGATGGAAGATCAGTGAGAAGGCTGCCGCTTCACTGAAATCCTGCCATCTGGCTGCAGTGTGGAGGATGGCTGCTGGCAGAAGCTGGTGTCTCTTCAGGGTGGTAGAAATAGCATCTGTGGCCTTTCAGCCAAAAAGTTGGGGAACCAGTGATCTAGGCAATTAATCTGCATAGCACCTTCCATGTAAAATAGTGAGGAGAAATCAAGAGATTCTTTGAATGTTAGCGTCTTTTCCACCCAACGTAAGCAGTCCCCCTAAGCACGGCTCTAAAGATAGCGTTCTATGGGCATCGGCTCCATCCCACAATTAGCCGTTCATTTCTGAGCAGGAGTTTTGGCCTTCTCCTAAAAACCATGGTCATGTCTTGGCCCAGCAAATCGACTGGAGCTGTAATACTGTGGTTGTTAGGCAATGCCTTGGATGGTTACACAGTTGTTTTGCCTTCTCTGGCAAGCACAGCTGCAGAAGTGGCTTCTTTCTGCTTTTTAAAGAAATAATGTTTGTTTCTAACTAATTACATTCAAGGATTCAAAAAGGAAAGATCGCAGAACTGCGCGTATGTCCTTACTCTAAAACTCGCCCTATCTGCTTGAGACAATGTTTGATTTACCACGCAGGCTATCCAGAATTTTTGCTTTGAAAGAAATTGGCTATATTTAAGGCGACCAGAAAGCAAGTGTGAAAAATCAAAACATTTTTGGGGAGGTTAGGGGAGAGTGGAGGTGGGTAAAAATGTAGTATGTAAGATAAAGCCCCTTAATAGCGGGATATCTGGTCACCTGAGCGACACTGGACAATTGACTGGTTGTATCGTAGCTCTTCCTGTCTTAAGAATGGCCATAGTGCATCAAATCAATGGTCCATCTAGCCCCCTATCCTCTCTTCTGACAGTGGCCAATGCCAGGTGCTTATGAACAGAACAGGTAATCATTAACTGATCCATCCTGTTGCCCATTTCCAGTGTCTGGCAGACAGCAATCAGTGCCCATCTGGGCTAATGGCTGTTGTTGGACCTGTCCTTCATGATCTTTAGTTCTTCTGGAACCTTGTTATAGTCTTGGCCTTCACAACATCCTCTGGCAAGGAGTTCCACAGGTTGGCTGTGTGTTATGTGAAGAAATACCTCATGCTCAGTTTAAAACTACTGCATCTTCATTTCATGTGGTGATTTCCTAGTTTTTGTGTGATGAGAAGTAATAAATAACACTTTTTTAAAAAAAATTTCTGCAAACCCCAGTCCAGGGCTAGCTCAACTCATAAGCAAATCAGGCCCTGGCTCAGGATGTCATTTACTTAAGGGTGGCCGTGGTGCTGCACCAAGGGTGGGGTGGGTCGGGTCAGCCCAAAAGCCAGACTGTCCTGCTCCTGCCCCTCCCCAAACCAGTTATTCTCCCCCAGGGGCTGAGCGGGTTGGCCCATGGGGTGCACTCTGCTATCTTGCCTCGCCTCTAGGCCTGCTCACCCTGCCCCAAGGGGAGGAATGGCCGGCCCAGAAGCAGGGCAAAAGATGGAGCCCGGCCCCTTGGCTTATCGGCTCTGTCTCTGGCCCGACTGTTCCCCACTCTGGGAGCGGGGCCAGCTGGCCTGGAGTGGAGGCTGGGTGCCAACCCTGCTGCCCCCCGCCCCCCCCGGGGTGGGGGTGCAAAAATCAAAAGCCAGCTTGGGGCGCTGAAGCCCCTTGAGCCAGCCCTACCCCACTAGAGATTTTTAGATCTCCATCATGTCCCCCACTGTGGATGGTTGCCTCTTTTTTATAATGAAAAGACTCTGTCATTAATCTCTCTTCATATGGCAACTTTTCAATGTCTCTAATCATTTTAATTGCCCTTTTCTGTACCTTTTCCAATTCCACTATATTTTGAGATGACGCAGTGAGATCAGCACACACTATTCAAGATGTGAGCATATCATGGATTTAGAAAAACACAATATAATAATGTCTGTCTTACTATCTATGCCTTTCCTAATGATTTCCATCATTGCTGGCTTTTTTGACTGTCCCTACGTATTCAAAGCTTTTGGAGAACTAACTACAATGAGTCCAAGAGTTCCTTCTGGTGTGGTAACAGCTAATTTAGATCCCATCACTTTATATTTGATTGGGATTATATTTTCTAATGTGTCTGACTTTGCATTTATCTACATTGAATTTCATCGGCCATTGTTTTGCCTAGCCACCCAGTTTTGTGAGATCCCTCTGTAAATCTTTGCAGTCTGCTTTGAACTTACCTTGAGTATTTTTGTATCTTCTGCAAATTTTACCTCCTTTCTGTTTGTCCTTTTTCCAGATCATTTATGAATATGTTGTAGAGCACTTGTCCCAGTCCTGGTACAGACTCGAGGGGAGCACTGTCTATACTTGGTTAGATCAATATAGCTATGTAGACAGCAGAAATTCTCCTGTTGACAAAGCTAATGCCTCTCAGGAAGGCCAGTAGGTGCTGCGTTCCCATCGAGGTAGTAGAGTCTTCACCAAAATGCTAGCGCTGCACAGCATCACTGGAGTACATGAGCTGAACACGTCAAGTGTAAGCATCACTCGGGCTACAGTCCAGAAGGGAACAGTTACCTGGGGATTAAAGCATCACCCTGTGAGAGGTTTTCATGGGAGGGTGGGAAATGGGTGTGGGGATAACAGCCAAGTAAAAGCCAGAGTAACTCAGCAGGGAAGGCCACACTCTGGGTGTTGGGTGGGTACCCAGGTAGTGCCTACGTGAGCCTTAAATCTTGTGGTTAGTTACTTCACTGTTGCATCTGGACCTTGATTTATGGCGATCCCAGTAACTGAGGCTTGTTGTGTCCATGTTCTATTATCCTACTCATTTATAATCCTCTCTACTCACGTATGGCTGCCTTGGAGTTGGAGCACTGGTTTTGCCGGAAATTTGCCATATTTATTTTGAAGGCAAATGAGAAGTTTTCTGCAAACATGAACTACCCCCTTATCCCTCTTGTGTTTACATGTCCAACTTGGTTCCTTAGGGATGTGTTATTTCAGGGATGCATTTAATAACCCTAATTGATAAACTTTTCTTCTAAGGTAAATTGAGGTTGCCACAGTTGCAGCAACTTCAACTTGAAAGGTCTTGTTTTGTTGTGAGCGTTCAAAGGGTTAAGGAACCACCAGGGACAGACTTCTGCTCACAAATGCGGGACAGGCGGGGGTATGTTCTAGGCTGAAATCCAGTCTGACCCTCAGCCCGCGGCAAATGCTGTCGTGCAGCACTGTCATTCTGGTTTTTTTTTTTTAAATTGAATTTGTTTTGCTTTTGTGTCCTTTAAGTCAGAGCTTTCCCATTAATTAACCATTGTAATTAGTCCAAATTGCTGTTGGTTTCCTTTTTGTTTTTGTAAAAGACAAGAAAGATCAAACCAGTCTCTTTTTAAAGGAGCAGTAAAGAAAAACACAGGCCACTTACTCAGTGCATGACAGATGCTGGGTTTCTAGCTTTTTGGCCATCAAAGGCAACTGTCAGCATGGTACCTGCCTGTCCACTCACCCACATGGCACCCAGCCCATTCGTAACAAAGCACCATTGCTGGAATGTACGTCTGGTGTTGAACGTAGATTTCCATAATTTTGCTATTAATAACTTTTGTCAGTTGAGTAGCTACGAGCTGTTCAATAACAATGTGTATGCTCCTTCGATACCATCAGTTGCTTGTGGCACTGCAGCAAAGACACGTCAGAGGTGTCTGCAAATGGTATAAAAATCCACAAACCCTGATGTCATTCCAAAAGCACAGATTGTGTTGCCTGTGTTTTGCTAGGTACTCTAAAGGCACCACTGAGCCCATGTGTCCCCTGAAGTCTTGGTGCTTTCAGATCCATTGTGGCTGAACCCTCCTTTCCGGATTAGGTGCAATTTCCAGCCTGCTCTGACTGGAAGCAGCCAAGCCATTTCTCAGTGGGATCTTGAAGAGAGCGGCAGAATGGAGGCAGGACTCAATTTCAAGTAGCCGCACCTATATTCCCCCTCTGTGGGGCACCCAGGGTACCCACTTCAGACTCCTACCTTTTCTGTTGTCACTGCTCTGCGGCCAAGATCTGCATCTCTCTCCCTCCTGACTGGGGCTTGTCCAGGCTGCACATTGTGCCCCACTCAGTGATATCCACAAAAACCAGGCCAGCATCTGCACTTTGCCTTCTCTCTGAATGCTCTGAACAGCTGTAATTGCCAGTAGTTACCACACAGCTCTTTTAAGCAAGCACCTTTATTCTTAAGGTGTAAGCATTATGGAGAACACTTTTTAAAAATCCCAAACCTGCTCACATGCTAGTAAGTTTACCAGAGATTCTCCCCGACCCCCCCAATACCATGAAAGACTCTGGCAGGTGTCAGGTCTTCCAAACCCACCAAGAAGTTTTTCTGAGATTACAAGTCTTTAGGTCAGGACAATCATCCAGACTAATCACACTGGCCTGTTTCTTTACACAGCTTGGACCTTTGATCCCAACTTCTCATTTTAGTGCCCCTTTTAATACCCCACTCCAGATTACAATATCCAAAGTCCAATACAACTCATAACCTAAAATACGGGAGAAACCTTGTTTTCTGTTCAAAGCAGGAGTGTTCAAAAAGTGTTTCAGGATCTAGCCAAATGACTAAATACAAATCAGATGTAACTACTTTTTCCCATCCACAGTTATTCAGTTCAAAAGTTCCCCCAAAATTTTTGGTGCTAAAATGTCATCCTTAACAGTGATTTCAGTACAACTGTCCTGAAAAATCGCTACTGAAGATGGGACTCAGCTGGCACTAGCTTTCCAGTCAGATGTAAGATGTTTCTCAACCTCTGACACTGTTACTTTTTTTTACTTTCCCACCCTAGTTTTTTTTAAGGGAGCTTCTACTGCAGTGCTGGGGAGCATGGATCTGTCTTCACGGTGTGCTCCATACTGGTACCTGGCCCAGATGGGGGAAGCTAATGACCCAATCACTGGTCCAGATTCAGTGATGTGTTGCGTGTATGTTAAGATAGCAAAACTCACGCTAAAAACATATTTGTAACAGAAAAAGATGAGAGCTTTCTCTGCATATTCCATATGCATATTAAATACAGAGGTGAAGACAAGGACTAAACACAAACTGACAGCCAGTGGAAGGGACCGAATGGCCAGCCCTGGAGACACAAGGCCTGTCTTTATCCAGAGAGCAGGAGCAGTAGCGCTTGCTGCTGCTGATGTTGTCCTGTCAACGTGCGGACAGCTGAGCTGGTGGAATCGCCTCTAGGAGCAAGAGGAGAGTGTGGAAGAGATGGCAGCATCTTCCGGTGTCCTTGAAAAAAATTTCCTGAGTTAAGTTTTGGTATCTTTGGAGCCCGCTGAATTCAGTGCAAAAGTTGTATAATTGCAGGGCGGGATTGCATGTGGCTTGTCAAGAGACCAGGTGGGAGGTAAATCCTGGGCCGTGTTATAACTATTTAAACTGTAACCTCTTAGGAGCAGGGACTATCTCTCTGTGTGTGTACTGCACCAGCACCGAGTTCAACAAATAACTGTGTGCCAGGTCACCATGGCACACACGATTTTGCCTCCCGTGCCTAGCGGCGCTGAGGCAGTCAGGGAAGCAAACAACCCCTGGTGCCTAAAAAATGAGCTGGCAATGTTGATGTTTTCGGTGCCGCATTGGCTTTCTCCCTCCCTTTTTCTCCAGCTACTGCTGGAAGCAACACCGGCAGCAAATCTTTTTGGTAGCAATGGTGGGGAGGGGGTGTCTTTTGTGTGCTGCCGCCACCTCTGAAAGCTTTGGCTTTTTGGTGTTATGGGGCTTGCGTCCTCTGCACCACCACCAAAAGTAGTGGTGGCAGTCTCTGGGGGGCCCCTTCAGTGCCTCACGTCTAGAGGCACCTAAACTTTTGCTCTGGCCCTCAGGCATGAGAGAGATTTGGCAAGGCTTGCCCTAGTGCTGGGCTCAGTACAGCCAAATATGGAATAACCTGAGGCTTGAGGAACAGTGCAAGAATCCCAATCAGGTGGCTCAAACAGTGAGGTCCATGGTGTCTGAGGGTTGAGAGGGTCTTTTCTGTGCATGAACTTACCCGTCATCCAAACGGCAACATGGTGAGAGGTGTATGGCTTTAAATAGAGTTTGTTCCTCTGATGGTGTTGATGCGCAGGGCTCCAGTCTGGGAGGCTAAACTGTAAATGACTGGTTCAGTCGAAGAAGGAAAAAATAAAGCTAGATGCCTGAAAGCATTCTGTAGGGGTTTATTGGCTGCTCATAATTACCGAGAACACTGTGCCTTGTGTGTGCGGAAAGCTCTGAGGCAAGACTGTTTTCTGAAAACATCCGCTCAATATGCAGCAGCAGTCAAAAAAAAAAAAAAAAAAAAAGCAACAGAAGGTTGGGAATCATTAGGAAAGGGATAGATGAGAAGACAGCAAATAACGTATTGCCTCCTTATAAATCCATGGTACACCCACCACTTGAGTACTGTGTGCTGATCTGGCCACTCCCTCTCAAAATATTGAAATTGGAAGGGTGAAGAAAAGGGCGAGAGAAATGACCAGGCGTGTGGAACAGCTTCTATGTAAGGAGGGTTTTTTTAAGACTGGAAGTGTTTGGCTTGGACCTCTATAGGGGATATGATAGAGGGGTCAATAAAATCATGGCTGGTGTGCAGAAAGTTTATCATCTCAAAACTTTAATCTCTCCTCAAAGTTTGAGTTTGGATCAGATCACCTACTGACTGCTTCACCTTCACTGCTTCAGTCACTCCTGGTTTCCCTAAAACCACTGTGACTAATTCATCAAGAGTGCTGATTGATTAAGTAACGCCTGCTGATTGTACACAGGGGTAGTGTAACGCTGGATCAGTTCCCACATGTTGAAGTACCTCCCAGTTATTAGTTCATTTGGACTGACCCGTAGCGACAGCCATAGCCCCCAGGCTGGGAGGTTGTCGGGTTTTATAAGTCAAGCAGGCTATTGGGCCTAGTCACAGCTTGACTGTGGGTCCGCTCAAGGAAAGCTCCTGTGGTATTAGTGATTAATTATATGGTAGTGACCAGTAATTCACCACCAGCTTTCTTTGCTCCGTGCTGCTTTTGGGAGATATCGCATCCACATTCCCAGTGCCGTAACTGAGGACAGGTCTATGCTTAAAACAAGGCTGTCACACTCAAGAGAGGTTTCCCATCAGCATGGCTAAGTCGCTGGCCTGAGAGACAATAGCTGTGTTGGTAGGAGAGGTTATCCCAGCAACGTAGGGCTGTCTAAGCTTAGGTAGGCATTGCTGAATCGCTCAGGGGTGTGGATTTCTGCTGCTCTACGTCTGTTGGGTAGACCTGACCCTAATTCCTAGATGTTTTATTATCTTTGCATCAGGGCTTCTGGGAGTGCCAGAATCTGGCTCCAACCCCACATGGGCCAATGTGGTATAGGAAGTGCCAACTACACGCACAGGAAGATGTGGTCACTTATAGTAGCTATGCGTTGCGTAGGCATGTGACTGCTGGTTGTATCGCTGCTCACTTATGTGCCTCCTGTTAGTTACATCCACTTTTTACCTCATCTTCCTGTGAGGTCTCTGGAGCCAGGGCTACCTCCCTTAGGCTATGTCTACACTTAGAAGGTTAATTTGAATTAACTTAATTTGAACTAATAATGATTAGTGCAAATTAACAATTCAAATTAACTTGGCCACAAGAGGAAAACCAACTCAAACTAGCATGTCCATTGACAGGACTTGCGAGTTTGAATTAGGAGAAGGGCATCATGGCGAGATGGAACCCAAGAAGGCCCATGACCCAACCCAATATATAGAAAGAGGAAGGCACCCTGGGAAGAAGAAGGTCAAAATGTGTTAATTGGAATTACTGGTTAATTCAAATGAACACAGCTACATTGGGTTAATGTGAACTAATAAATTCGAATTAATCTTTACTTCAATGTTAAGCAATGTTTTATATCTTTGTAGTAAGCTTTCATTAATTCAAACTTAGGAATTCTTTAGTATGAATTAATGAAAGCCAGTGTAGCCATGCATTAATTTAATTCGAATTAATCCTCATTAATTCAAATTAAATTGTAAGTGTAAATATACTTTAGAGCACAACATGGACCATGTTCCTTTGGGGCTTCAAGGTGCAACTACTACAACATAAATAATGCATTCTGACTTCATGCAGGCTGAGACGGAGGGAAAATGTCCCTTCCAAGGACAACACACACTGGAGCAAACTCCAGCTACTCTGCCACACACAAGGAACACCACAGAGTTTGCAATGTTGGCCAAGTTTTACAGTAAGTAAACAGAGAGCTTTCCAAACAACGACGTCAAGGTTCTTTATCGATTCAGCCCATTTGGCCCATCTCACACCAAATGGTTCTGCCGCTAGGTTAATAAAGTCTGGAACTTGTTCCATTTCTCTCTCTTGGTCCCCTAAACCGTGTTTCTGCTGCTATGTTTTTGCAGCCATAGCAACAAAACACACACGTCGGCTGCAGTTGCCAAGATGCTAAAGAACCGTCTGTGCTTGGTTAATTTTGCAAATTGGGTTATTATCTTGCATCACAGTCATCGGAATTTGGGAGGCCTATTTGCATAGGGCTTACCTTAACGTTACCTGATCTTGACTTGGGGGCTCTGTTCTCTATCGTTATATTAATGATAACTACTTGTTATAATGTCAGGGGATTGTTCCATATATATTTTATGTCCTCCAGCATTTGGCTATGAATTTTGTGTCTCTGGCTTTGCAAAGTTTATGTGCAAAAATACCTGATATTCATTTCCCCCACACCCCCTGGTATTCTTTCCATAATGGGATGAACTTTTGTTGGTTGGAGAAGATTTGATCCATGCAGTCCTTGTTAGAGATTTTCTGAATAATCTTTTCAACCTCACCTCATATTGTCAATATTGCCATATTGTTTTGGCTTTATTTGGGGGGAGGGATTTGGGTGGGGTTAGGGGAAAAAATGTATTTGTTTGTTTTTACCAGAGATTTATGTTGAAGTTTCCTTTCATAGTCACTTCCTGGGGATTCATGGCTTCTAAGGCTTCTATCTGTGTCTTTAGGACTTTATATACCTTTAAAATCTGGCCTTTAGCCTCTTTCTGACTCAGTTCCCCACTTGTGAAATGGGGATAGAAGCAAATTTTCATGTCTGGACTGAAAGTTATACTGGTCTAATTAAACTGCTATAGTTGGACTGCTATGATATACGGTGCGGCCACTCTCATTCCAGATTAAGCCTGGCTTTTAGCAGTTTTACTTAAGACTGCAGAATGGGGGGCTGCCTCCTGGAATCAGCGACTCGGAAAGGACTGAAATAAACAAGGAGTCCTCTGGCTCTTAAAGACTCCTTGTTCGTTTTACTGAACTCAGCTAACACGGCTGCCCCTTTAGATCTTGAAAGGACTGAGGAGTTACATTGGTCAAGTAATTCAACTTGAGCTCCCAGGGAGTGATGTGGCAAAAGAGATCCATGTTTGTGTAAAGAGTAGTGAGTGTGCAGTATTTGCAGACCTCAGAGCAGAGCGTTACAAACCCAGGTACAAAATGCATAGTGGCTATGTGTTTGCTATGTAGATTTCACCATGTCCTTTTTATCGAGTATGAATTCCTCAGGCACTGCAACAGCCTTAACACGGAGTCAGAGACAGTCCCTTGGGTGCTCCAACCTACCTCTATCTTGCCATTCAGACAAGCCCTTGTGATTAGTGGGCCCCTCATGCCAAATATTGTAACAAAATTCAAGCTACTCCCAATTTCCAAGGGCCAGACACTTACCCCAGGTCAGTTTTATGTCAGATCTTTCCCCAAACACAGTGCCTAGAACCAATCTTGTAATGGACTAATTAAAAGTTTATTAACTAGGAAAAAATGAGTTATTTACAAGGCTGAAGTAGGTGAACACACACAAATGAGTTAGTCTTAAGTGCAAAAAAAGTAATAGAAGCTACAGTAATGTGCAAGCTCTGAATAGCCTTCAGAGCTAACCTAGACTACGTAGCTGGGGATCTCTTGCTTATGCTTAGAAGTCTTACCCCCCTGCCCCTGAAGTCCAAGCAGCTCAGGAAAACAGTTTCTTCTTGACAGGGATTTTTATTCCCTTTCCCTGGAGCTCCGGCTGAAGGGACGAGTGTTTGTGCAGGTCTTCTCTTCATGGATGTTGGGTGAGGGAGACAGTCAGAAAAGTCTTTTGTCTACAGTGGTTTGTCTGATGCTTGTGGGCCTTCTTTTGTTGGGCAGGAGATGACATCTCATGGTAAATTAGTATCTCATGCTAAGTAATGCTGCTTTCATGATTGGGTGGGTTTCCAGTTTCATAGCAAACACTTTCACAGTTACAGAACAAAACTTTTCAATATCACTGTATAGTATGGAGGCACAGAGACTATAACTGAGACTGTTGCAAGCAGCAATTTACAGGCATTTCATAAAATCTAAATGCATTTTTATATATTGAATACCTGTTTTAACAACAGTAACACACAAGTGAGCCAGACTGGTTTCTAGCTATACATCTTTCAGTGTTCAGTGAAGCCCAAGGGCCTGGACACAGCTGGTACAGTTCTGGTGTCACCAGTGGCATCACTGGCACTGGGCACGGGGGTATGTGCGCCAGGTCCCAGCACTAGTGCCCCAAGTGCCATGCAGCGGTGGCAGACCTATCGGGCCCTTGCCCAAGCTGTGGACCTGGGGCTGGGCCGCCCACGGCTGCGGCTGCCTAACCTGGCCCCATTTCCAGCTGGGGATGTGGGGCTGGCCTGCTGGCTAGCAGTGGCAGGAGTCCGATCCAGGCGGAACCAGCCCTTTTTCTGGAGCAGCATCGCTCCCGGGTGTCCTTGTTTTAAAAAGGACATCAAAAAATTGGAGAGGATACCGAGAAGAACCACAAAAATAACCTGAGGGTTGGAGAAAACACTTTTTACTGACAGACTTAATGCTTGTTGTGTCTGGTTTATCAAAAAGAAACTTGAGACACAGCTTGATTACAGTGCAGAAGCATTTTCGTAGGAAAAAAAAATCCCACCCAATCTTAAAGGGCTCTTTTATCTAGCAGAGAAAGGCAAAACAAGAATTAACAGGGGGAAGTTGAAGCCAGACAAATTCAGACTAGAAATTCAATGTGCATTTTTAACAATCAAGGTGATTAGCCACTGAAACTGACTGCTTTGGAAAATGAAGGATTGACCGTCTATTGATTTCTTCAAATCAAGACTGGAAGACTTTCTGGAAGACGAGTGTTAGCCAAACCTCCTGGTTGCTGAGCTGAATGCTGGGTTTACCTGGCTGAAATGGAATAGCCTCTGCTGCGCATGAGAGCATGCGAAATGGTCCATTCTGGGTGGAAAGTTTATGAAACAGACAGGACAAAAGTGGGAGAGAAAACTTAAGCCCAAGGAGATGCTCCAGGCTGGAGGGAGAACTTAGGTTTACTTGACTCAGAGTGCACAGCTCTGAACTCAGGCTCTGCTGTCTCTTCAGCCAAGCTCTGTCTGTGTAGATCAGCTTGCAAGATTGAAGCCTATTGGGTAGTGACAATGGCAAATTCGTGGCCATCAATTTGAACTTCCTGATCAACTAATTGATCTCTGAAGACTCTCTCAGGAAATCAGGAAGTCAGTCTCTAAACAGCATACCAGCAACTGGAGTAGCGCTGTCTTCTCCCTTCGACTTGGCACAGCGGACTACTATTTTGAGTAACTTGTGTATCTCCATTCAATTGCTGCCAAAAAGGGCAGGCAATGTGGACCTGATCTAGGAGATCATTTCTTCTCCTGACTAGATCCCGAGGTTCCTGTTACTTTTTGGTCCAGTTCTACACTCCTCTCTCACCATCCAATGTGTGTTTTTTTTTAAATGTTAAGCACTTTAACTCTTTTTAAAAATCTTTTAAAAATAACTTTAAAATAATGTTTGTGAGAGATGCAATTAAAATAAATGGACACATTTCAGCCAGATGACTTGCACATAAAAAGACCTGAGCAGAAGGGAAAGTCCTACATGTGAAGGTTAATAGCTTTCAGGTTAAGTGCCCGAAGGCGATTGTAAGTCTCCTTTATATTGAGCCTGGTCCATGATCATGAAATGTATCAAACTTCCTTGATGATGCACAGGTTTTGGTTTTTTCTAAGGCTGGAAGGGACCAATACGGTCACTTCATCTGGCCTGCAGCAGGATAGAAAATCTTCCTTTCTTCATGGCCACTGGTTCATGTCTGAGTTACTCCTGAAGTCCTCTCTGGCCATGCTCCAGAGCACCTTCCTCTTCCAGGCGCGGCTCCGCATCATCAGCCTCAACAGTTGGAAATCCCGTGGCATCTTGGCAACAAAGCTGGTCCTGGTTGTATGGCGTCTTGTTGACTTCTTGGCAGGAGCTCGCCCTACACAACTGCTCTCCTGCTCCACCCACCGAGCTGCTGCTGGCCTTTCGACCACAGAGGAGGGAATCAGAAGTGAACTGGCAGCACTCCAAGGAACGAAGCCAGTGTGGAAAGTGGCCTGGGCAGTAGAAATAGGATGTTTGCCGCCTAGGCTGCATATTTTGAAATACCATTTCCCAGGCCCTGGGCAGAGCAGGAAGGCCCAGTTTCCTCTGTTCCTGCCCACCGACTCTTGCCGCTATGTGACATGGCCCGAAGTATCGCCACTGATAGGCATGGACCACAACCTCCCCTCCCCTCCGATGTGTTCTCATTTACGCTAGTTGAGCCTCTGGCCCTTTGTTTCAAAACGAGAGAAGAAAGCTGATCTCAATATGATGAACCCGTTGGGAAACCATCAGGGACTCACATGGTCCCATCACTGGTGACAGTTCCCTCCCCATCCCATTGTTGGTAGGCTGTCCAGCACCCACGATCCTCTGACTGGTCTCACTTTTGGTGAATGTGCTTTCCTGCCTTCCTTGAGTGACATCATTAGCAGACTTGGCCCAGTTCTGTTCTCTGTCTGGGCCTATGAGCCCACTAAACTGAGAGTCAGTGGGGTTTTGGGTGAGCAGCATCTCTCCTTGATCCACATCTTTTTGAAAAAGTGTAATGAATGCCCAATTGCATTTTGGGAGATTATTGTTGACAGATTGTTGTCATCACAAACACCCCCTCCCTTGCCAGGTTCTCAGATAGCAAATGTGAAAAATAATGATGGCATGGGGGTTATGGGCACCCATATAAGACAAAGCCCCAACTCTTGGGATAGTCCTTACAAAAATCTGGCCCTCTGGTCACCTAGCCTGCAGGTCATCTGTGTGCTTCTGAGGCAGATCCATCTTAGTTCAGGACTATCCTTGTATCGTCCCTTGATGGGACTTTTGTGCTTTCCCAGTTGTACCTCAGCCCAGCTAAAATGGGGCTTTTGGTCTTCCCTAATGTAGCAGCTCAGACGCTTTATTCTTTTCCATGCCCTGGAAAAGCCAGTTGAAGTTGAGTAAAAGCCATTTTTACTGAATTTCTTCAACAAATCAAACTGAATATGCTGCAGCTGAATAAGAGTGGACAGCGCCCCCATCTGTTTCTTCAAAACATCTGAAAATTACTCCAGAACTCATCCAGAGGTACAGCATTTAAAACATCAGTGCAGAGTGGGTGTGGGGATAATTTTACTGGATGTTACACAGGTCCCGACAGCTGACTCTTCTACGCACAAGGATAAGCACTTACTAATGTTACCAGTTAAGGGAGTTACTTCTTTTTCTCAAATCTCCCCTCCCCTATGTTTTTAGCACTGAAAATCCTTGGTTCAATCCATGCTGATGACCAAAAGTTTGGACTTGGAATAAAAAGAGGGACACATCTAAGATGGTGCCATGACAAGGCTGGGGATAATATAATTGTCTTACCCCTCATGCTCTTGCTCTCTCAACACCCCCCCCCCCAAATGCCACCTACTTCCAAGAAGGTTAGCACCTATGTTCCAAACAAAGTGGAAACACTGATCTAATCTCTGTTTTAAAGGTTTCTTTTGGATCTGTAGTTGTGTATAGTCACCAGCTCTTCTTATCTTAAATAGTCGTGTAATATTGCTACACGACATAAAATTGTCTAGTTCCACCCCAGAGCTGGCTGCATTTTGGTAATGAACTCATTCTTCATGTCTGTTTAAAGACTAACAAATTTATTTATCACATGAGCTTTCTTGGGAGAAAATCCCACTTAGTCAAGGCTTTGAAGATTGGGGGAACTTACAGAATGGCAGAAAATGAATGCAGGGAAGTGTAAGTCATGGGATCAGGTCACAGTGTAACAGCAAATCAAAGCAGTCATTAAGATTCAAGCACTGGGAACAGCACATGAAAGAAGGTGAAGCCAAATCACCTGTTGCAATGGGAAAAGAATCCATAGTCAAGATTTAATCCTTCTTCAAAGCGTCTGATGAAGTGGGATTTTCTCCCACGAAAGCTCATGCACTAAATAAATTTGTTAGTTTTTAAGTGCCACAGGACTCCTTGTTTGTTTTACTGAATCAGACAATCACAGCTGCCCCTTTGGGATTTAAGTCTGCTTTCACACAGTCAAATTTGCATATCAATGCCAATTCTGCAGTTTCTCTTTGAAGTCTTGATGTGCTCCCCATTTGCTTGAGCACAGCTATTAACAAATCATCAAGAGAGTGATCAGGAAGACTGAAGTGCTCAGCTACTGTTTTTTGAATGTTGTAGTTTCTGATGTCAGATTTGTGGCCATGTATTATTTTGCACAGAGACTGTCCTGTTTGTCCAATACATAAGGCAGGTGGCATATCTGGCACATGATGGCATAAATCACATTAGTGAATGAGCCCTTGATGGAGTAGCTGGCTTGATTAGGTCCTATGATGGTGGGTTTTGTGCAGATACGTGGGCAAAGTTGACAACATGGTTCATCGCAAGGGTATGTGTCTGCTTTACCAAGGAAACCAGTAAATCAGGCACATACCCCTGAAACAGACATCTCTTCGACAAGGACATCTTCTAGCCTGGGTCAGATTATAATCGCTTCTCTGGCCATTCTTTCTGTTATTTATTTGATGCATCTAGGCCAAAGAACTGCTTTCCTGATGGCCATACCTGCTCCTAGTACTCATTCCAAACCATCAGTGCACACGTTTCATGCTCTTAAGCATCGTGCTGGTTAATGGAGCACCAGCAGACTCTTGCTCTGTATAGCCTGGAAGAAATTTTAAAGCAACAATTAAAAATGGCATACTTTCTCCCCCAGTACTATGGATTCCCTCAGGAAATGATTAACTTCCTTCATACATATGTATAGCTTTAGCAATATTGCAACCACCTGATGCTTTGGCTCCAGTTCTTTTGCTCTGAAGCAGAAGTAGTCCTCTTAATTTCCAGGGTCTTGAAGAAACATCAAATAAAACATGCTGCTCTGGTAATAAGCAGGGGAACAATCTTTCCTGGAAAGGCATTGAACAGCGGTTCCCCTGGATACATGTCAACTTTTAGGAGTCCTCAGTGTTCTGAGTGGATGAAATGGCTGCATCATCTCTAAGCAAGATAACTGATCTTGCAGGAAATGATACGTAATGCATAATTCTGTTACTGCACCTGGCATGCAGGTGCTTTGGCTTTATTTCTGTGGCTTGTCAGAGCCCCTCAATTCTGAGAGCCTCTTGCTTGCTTCCCTCACTCTCTTGATCCTTTCCAGCTTCCCTGTATCTCTGGACCACCTACCCTTGAGACCCGTCTAAACTGGCGGAGCTGCCCTCCACATCAAACGACAGAACGACATCGAGACTGGTCGAGTGCTGGTTGAACTTCACTGCCAGCTTGAGGACAGTCCCAGCGAGACCCGTGTACACCTCGCCCTCCCAGATCTTCTTCTGAGTCGGCTGCAGGTCCGTCCTGCCTTGCCCCACCACAAGAGCTCTGTAGGTTTTGGGCATCTTGACTCTGAACCTGATCCAGCTGTGTTCTGGGAGTACTCCCGTCCGGGGCTGCAGCAAGACACAGCCTCTCCTCCATGTGCTGTACACGCGGGGGAACGGAAGCCACCGGGGCTCCGAAAAGCAGCGGATGATGTAGTCACAGACGTGAGCAAAGTCCCTCTGCCCCTTGTTTCGGCTGAAGAGCCCCACTTTGTAGAGGCCTGATTCTGGAAGCAGGATACAGAGGCTGACCTTGTTTCCCAGGTGGGTCGGCAGGGTGTATCTCTCCAGCGGGTACTTGGTGCTGGTGACTTTGTCCTTGCTCAGGAAGGCGGCCACTTCGGTGTCAGACTGCGTGTGGAACGTGATGTTACACTTGCCCTGATTGGTGTTGATGATGGGGGCTGGGTGGCTGGGGTTAGAAAGGCCCCTCCAGCTGGTGCTCATCCCTGCCCCACAGTGTATGCTGAGGCCGGATGGAAAGAGCTCATTCTGGTTGATGGGACCAGAGCAATGGATGAGGAAGTTGGCCACGTTTTTGAACAGGTTGCCGCCTAAATCTTTCACGAACACCGAGAGCCTGTAGTAGCCCAGAAACGGGCACAGCACATGGCAACTCAGTTTTCCCTCCTCTGTTTGGGAGGCCAGGCACTTGGTGCTTAGGAAAGCATCTAAATCTTTATTCGCCAGCTCATACGTGGCCAACAAGGGTCTGGAGGTCTCCAGAGTCAATAGCAAAGATCCTGTTGCAACAACTATCGGCTCCTCTGTGCAGTTGCATTCCTTGATCCCAAAGTCTTTTCCCTTTGGATGGAGGCCCCAGAAATGAAAGGGGTTTTCAGGCAGTTCTTTATCCTTTGACTCCAGACACCTGATTTGACAGGAGCACACCCAGCGATAGGGGTTCTCAGCATCCAACCGGCGCGCGAAGACCATCAGCTCAAACAAGCCCTTTGTAGGAGGGAGAACTTTGAGAGTCATACTTTTCTCAGACACCGTCAGCAGCCCGTGAGTTGTGCCTAAATCTTCTTTGCTGACATTGCCATGGAGCTTCGAGAGATGGTAGCTGAATTCTGCGGGATGTGCTGTTGCCAGTGACACTGTGGTTTCCCCATGTTCTGCAGGAAGAAGAGGTGAAATATCAGATTGCACTTCAGCGTGCAGATCACAGTAAACTTCATTTTCAGCCAAACACTCCTCTTTTTAGGAACTTTTAACACTGTCCATAAAACACAGGTGTGCACATGTAAGAGGAAGCAGCCTGGATATGCAATTTTGGAGTGGGAGCCAGGAGATCTGGGTTCTACACCCAGCCTTTATTGATCAACTGAGCGGCCAGAAGAGAGTCACCTCTCCTCTTAGTATCCTCTCTTCCTTGTAAAGCACTCTGAGATCTACAGCTGAAAAGTGTTCTAGGTGTTGTCATTAGGTCACTTTCCGCCATGCCCATTGTTAGTGGGAATTTCTCCTGGCACTTTTAGACTTGCGTGACAAACCAGTCTCCCATCCAGATCATTAATTTTATAGTAGCTCTCCCACTGGACACGGGAATCGGTAGGGCAGTCGCTGTAGCAGGAACCTAGTTGGGAACAAATTCCACAGCAGACAGCCAGATTTTCCAATTTTTTACCTTTATTCTTTTGCTCACCTTAACTAGAAAAATTTCCCGCTGTTGTCTGTGTGGGGATGGGGTGGAGCTTTAAATGAGCAGGAGAAGAAATAGAGTGATGTCCTGTTCCCTCGTCCTGATGAGCAACCTAGACTGTTCGTTCTGCTTATTTTTCAGAGGGTAGCCGTGTTAGTCTGTGTATAGCAAAAGCAGCAAGAGTCCCTGTGGCACCTTATAGACACACAGATTTCTTCGAGCATAACCGTTTGTGGGCTACAACCCACTTCGTCAGATCCATTGTCAGATGCACGAAAGCTTATGCTCGAAGAAATCTGTTAGTCTATAAGGCACCACAGGACTCTCGATGCTTTTGTTCTACTTATGAATCTTAGAGCTCAACTACACAGCACCAAAGAGTTGAGCAAATTAGATTGTCTGAGGCAATTTAGATCATTGTCATTTACTTTCCCTTTCCTGAGCCTCGCTTGTTTAGCTTTTTAACTGTCTTTTGATACAGACACACGCCCACACATTGCATTTTAAGGCAAAGGCAGAATATGTTTTAAGAGTAAACACTGTTACAGGAGGGAAAGATCTTTTGGGGGATGGAGAGTCTATGTGTTTGTACAGCAGCTAACACCAAGGCACTACTGCACTAAAAATAAATAAGTGTAGCCATCCAGGCAACTGGGATATCTGTGATGTGCCTCAACCACCTTGGATGATTTAACCTCTCTTCTTCATTCAAGAAAGTGGCAAGGTTGTGTGTGCATGTAGGTGAGTGGGGTACTGAGCTATTCCCAGCAGCTGGCATTTTTAGTCTTTGGGTGGGTTTACTTTTGCCCCTGGCCAGCCTCAATTTTCCACGCCTGAAGATGCTGGGTCTGCCTGATGCACCAAGAACATTCTGCCCACTGAATCACAGATCACTTTCTTTTGCAGAACGGCATTAGTGAAGGTTGGTTTCATGTTGTTAAGGAACGTGTTCTATCGTATCTGAGGGGCCTGGCTGTAGACAAAAATTTCTTGGTGTGTTTGGGGTGCTCACTGGACCTGAGAACTATCTCCCATCATGCATGGGACCACCACACTTCCCCAAGTGAACCTGCTTCAGGACAGGAAAATAACCCAAACCTCCAACCGCATGCCCCTACCTGTTACCTACCACCTCACACTGGAACCTACATGGTGGTGTAGCACTTATGCCAGCATAAGTTAGTGTAGACAAGATCTTAGAGTCCTTCCAGCAACTGGAAAATCACCTCAACCCATTAGCAATCATTTACCTCTGAGCAAATTTTAAAGACTGACTTCCCAGTTCAATCACTTTTTGCACCCTATTCTGCTGAGTTGTAAATGATGACACAAGATGAAAGAGAATCAAGGCTATAAAGTCTCTTTAACCCCCAAAGAATAACAACGTGCTTTACAGACCACAACTGTGATTCAGCCAGGTGCTGAAACACATGGTCAAGTTTCATGGGCCACTAAGGAATTTAACTAGCTACATAAAGTTAAGCAGATGCTGAAGTGCTTTGCTGGGTGAGGTTCATCTACACAGGAATCAGTTCACCCACTGTTGAAATGCATCTGCCTCAGAGCAACTGTCCTGCACCATCTGAATTTACAACAACGTGTAAGAGGGCAATAAAAGGTAATTCAGGAATTATTGATGTTCACTGCCATAGGGGCAGAAGCTTTTCATGTAAAAGGAAGCTGTTCATTACCAAGGAAATAATTAGTGGAAATTTTCAATGTAAATCCTATTTTGGTCTTTGCCTCAAAGGTTTTGTTAGATTGAGCCATACATGAGAAAAGTGGCTGGGCTTTTTCTTAATTTCCTTGATGGTTAAATCGATGACTTGGCTCATGAAGTAAGCACAAATAATAATCCTTTGGCAAGTCTTCAGCAGAGAGCTTACTGATGACAGAATTTATGAACTGCAGGTTTGCTTGTTATTAAATTCGGCCAATGTTAGTTTCCTAAGCTGCTGCCCTGGTTGACTGCATTATATTAGTGTCTTTCGAAAGAAAGGAAGAAAAGAACATTGTATTCAGCTGAGCCAGAGATGGTGAGATATGGAGAACACCACATTCAGCTTTGGATGGGAAACCCTGAAAGATAATTGAAGGATACATTTGAAACATATCTGGAGAAAATTAAATTCATTCCATCACTGCTCTGAAGAGCCCTTCATTTAAAAGAAGTCAGGTGGAAACCACAGATGAATTCCAATGAGATTTCAGCATATATGTATTTAATTCCATATCCTACAGATGGTCATTGTGGATTGGGTTAACTGCTCCACAAAACATACCCATAAAGTGCAGGAATGTTTTAATTTCTCAAAGGCTATGTCTACATTTGCAAGTTAGTTCAAATTAAGGAGACTTAATTTGAACTGAGTATGTCTACACTAGGCTTTCATTAGTTTGCATTAAGGAATTCCTTAATTCAAATTAATGAAAGCTTAGTTCAAAATAGTAAGACCTGCCAGTTAGTTCGAACTAAGCCCTTAGTTCGAGCATTAGTTTGAGCTAAGGGTGATGTAGACAAGGATTAACCCTTAGTTCAAACTTAATAAGTTTGAACTAAGGGCAGTTAGTTCAAATTAACAAAGTGGACTAATTCAAACTGAAGTTAGTTTGCATTAGTCTACATTGTTAATTTATACCAAAAAGTTCGAATTTGTTAGTTTAAACTAATAAGTTTGAACTAAACTTGAACTAACATTTCCTAGTGTAGATATAGCCAAACTGTTGCTTTAAAAGAACACTTTTTCTCTGTTATTGTTTGTAAGGCATCTGCTACTAACCGGCTCACTGAAATGTTAATGAAGTCTTGTGACATCCACAAGGCCAAATTCCATTGTTTCTCCTGGTGCAACTTCAATTGGCCAAAACAATACTAGGAATTAAAAGGCTTGATTTATTTTATGACAGTCAGGTCCCTTTGAGGTATCTCAAAACAAGCACCCCAAAATAGAGGCAATTAAATAGTTGCACATGGAAACTTTAGCCATTGTCTTTGAAACCAGTAGCAGTTGCACCACAAGTGTAAATGAATTGTATTTGCTCCATAACAGGCAAGTAGACAGAAATAGCCAGCTTTGTAGGAAAGACCTCGCACACATTTGCCTTGACAGCACTTTAAACTCTTAAGAACTTTCAGACACCAGCCTCCACTTTCTTCATACTCAACTTTGCACGTGCAAATATGGAGACCTACTTAAGATGTGACTCATAATTTGGCCTTTTAATGATACTGGTGACGCAAGGCTCATTGCTGAGCATAATTTAGTGGTTAAATTACAAGAGTTGGTCACACACATCATTTTTATCTGCACAGGAAAGGGGTTTTAAAAATGCTCTGATGTTTAATAGAAAATTTTTGAAGGAAAAATGAAATGTCCACTTCAGACTGACATTTTGATTTCATCTGTTTTTTTGAACATTGAAAGAATTCTAACATTGTTATTTTTGCCCCAGTCCCTTCCTTGTCTCTCACTGAAGCCTCTAGAATGATATTTAGGAGCTGCTCTCCCACTTTTTAATTTTTTGTTTTCTACTCTAATTTTTTCAAAACTTAGCCATCTTTAGAAAAGTTATGAAGTAGGAAAAAGAAAAATGACACTATTCAGTAACCTTTAAAAATCCACTCTGCTTTTTGAAAATCAAAGATTAGCAAAATTAGCATTTAATTTTTCTAACCTTTCAAAAAAATATACACCTTATCAATAGGTAGAGGGGAAGATATATTTTGCTGGGGATTTTCACTTAACCTCCTTCATTCTCTTCCATTCAGTGGTGGTAAACCTGTAAGAAGGAGGGAGGGGCAATGCCTGTACCAAAATGTTCCACTTTTTCAAACTGAAAACTTTTTTTTCAAAAACCAGGACAAACAAAAATTTAATTTTGATAACTTTTTCCTTTTGCTTTGACATTTCCCAGTGAAAAATCACAAAATATAATACTGTTTTCCTATGAAAAACTATTTTCAGTGAATCTGCATTTTCAGCAGGAAAAATTTTCAGTAGAGAAATTCGATTAGCTCTGTAAATTATACCCTGCATGATGAAATATCTTGGAGAGTTTTGTAACCATGCTTTTTTCCCCTCAATTTTTATAAATCTTAACTCAAGATGACTTGGCCATCCAGTATAAACACGGATTTGTAAACACTGTGTCTCGAAGACAAGGAAGTTTTCCAAGTGCCTCAGAGAGCCTGATTTTTACCTCTTTCTATGTATGCTGAGATACTGTCCAGGAAATGAATATGCCTGGTTGCATTACAATGAATTATTTCATGTGAGAAGAGGTGGAAGAGTTGAATTAAACCCAACTGTTAGTCAGAGTTCAAAATTGAGAGTCCATGATTGAAAGATATTTGCAATAGAGAGAATGAATAACTCAAACTTGGGTTATAGTATACATATGCATAATCCATAGCTATGCATATGTTCATTTTGTGCTTGAACAGTGCATCACACAAGCAAGCAAACAAATCGAGGCTCAGGACTTGTTGGTTGTTAGAGCTCTGGCTAGGTCTACACTGGCGGGGAAGTTTAAGTATGCAGAGTGACATAGGTACTGTCCATCAACTTCCTAACTTCATGTCTACATGCTGTCTTCACTATGCTGTGCCAACAGGAAATGTATGCCCTTCAATGCAGTGCTATGCTGCCTGAGCTGGTGGCTTTATTAGATCAACTTCCTGATGGATTGAGCATATTTTTACTGTCCACTCAGTTGACCCAGGCAAATTGATCTGATGGCGGTGAATTTGCTGTTATCAGTGAAGACATACCCTCTGTTTTCTACAGTTTTCTGAAATTCTGGGTTTGGTGGTATTCATTTGTGGTGCATTTACACTGGAGGCTCTGTTAAGTTGACCTAACAAGATCGAATTTAAATTGACGTAAAGCTAACCTTGTTAAGTTGATTTAGAGAGTCCATATTGAAAACTTCTGTTGACTGCCTGCATCCGCGCTGGCAGGTGCTAGGTCAACAGAGGAGTGGCACATTGTGGGTAGCTGGAGCCCAACTAGGTCAGCTTAATGGCTTTCCCCATCTACACTGGCTTACGTCAACTTAATAAGGTCAACAAGCATTAAGTAGACCTTAAGAGGGGCTGTTATTAAGTCGACGTAAGGAAGCTCTTAAGTTGACTGAATAAAAGTCCCATGTTGCCGCAAAAAGTCTATAGGTTGACTTAACCTTCCTTAAGTTGACCTTAGGCTCCAGTGTAGATGTATCCTTGGGAATTTGGAGGGAGCTTAAATGGTGTTTTGAGCAGGAGCCTGGAGGATGGAAATCCTGGAGTTTGGTCCCATCTTTGCCACTGACCTGCTGTTGATCTTGGCCAAGTCACTTCTGTGGGGAGGTAACTAATGTTTACTCCACAAGGATGTTGTCAGGCTTCATTACTTGTAAAGCACAGTGTGCTTTTTTGATGAAAGGCATGATAGAAGACCAAGCCATTACTACATGGCAGATGTGTGTGTTTATGGGCAAGAGGATTACGGTATCAGTCTTGGTTTCAACACTATCAGCAAAGCCCAGACCTCCTGAAATATGGTGTGACTTGGATTTCTGGGCAAGTTGACTCCATCTGAGCAAAAGATGTACACCATACTTCATTAGCAATCCACTGATTCTTCAGAATGGATTCCGAAGCCTTGAGAACACCCTCATTTCCAAGACTACTTTCTCTAAAAGCCTATGCTCTTGACAAAATACATGGCAGAAGAAGTTTACTGATTGCCCAGGAGAACAGATGGGCGAAGCTAACTAAATGCACAAAGGATTCTTCGGCAGGCAAAGGTCATACTGTGTCTCACCCAAACAGCTATAAAACTACCACTACTGGACAAATCTTTGTTTCTCAGTGAATAGGACAAGAATGTTTCAATCCTGCTTTATAGCATGATTGCACTGCACCAGCAAAGTTAGAAAACTCATGTCCTGCTTTTTAGTTATGTGGCTGCCTAGAGCAGATTGCCTTGTCAAGACAGACATTGCAGGGATCTTACAAGTATCTTCACACAGGTCAGTGGAACTTATTTGTCCTCTGAGATCGGGTAGCAATACTGTTCCTGTAGAGGTGGGGAAAAATGTCACCATATAATCAGGATCTAGGAGTCAACAACTGTGAATTGTGCTTCTTGCATTGCATCTACCTGTTGTAAGAAGAGAGCGGTCTGGAGAGAGAAAAGAGAGCTGGAGTTTGAAAAACTCAGAAGTTTTAAAAGCTCTCTGCTCAAAGTCTTCCAGTGAAATGTGTGGCTGCAGCATCTGCCATTCTGGGTCATCAGGCCAGTGGGTCTCAATGAAGTGTTCAGGATCCGTCAGAAAGAAGAAGTCATCGTAACTGTGAGAATTGGGGAAAAACACATCACAGAATGAGGATGCTGAATGGAAGCAATGTTACTATTCCAGCCCCTTTCTTTGTCCCTGAAGTCAGAGGATACAGTTGCCTTGACTCCAGAATCTGTTTAAACAAAGGGCGAATATAATGTAGTTTGGAATGCATGCAAGATCCTTCTGCTTTCTGGGCTTAAATTCAAAACGCAGGGCTTTGTCTTTTCCTTTCCTCAGCACACGGAAGCCTTTGCCTTCAGAAGTTCTCTCCACAGGTCCCGCTAAAAGGTGTAGCCTTCAGCCTTCGCTGCTGATTATCTTTCACACTCACGCAATACCTGAACTCTGAAAAATCTTTGAAGGCCCAATAAAACCTTTATTTTACTTCAGCTAAGTACAAATTTACCATGGAATCATCTGATAGTTACTTAATGGACTCGTGAAGTCAACTTCTTCATTCCCTTGGACAGAGTGGGATGAGGGGGCTCCTGTGGTATTTCCTTCAATGCATTGTCAAGTGCAAATTCAAATTAAATTGTCCAAAGTGATGGTGTTTCCATCTGGTCCCTTGGGAATATTGCACAGGCCACAAGACCTCACTGTCTAGAGGTGTTTTTTTCACATACCTCCTTAAGCCACCCTAAACAATTACTCCCCCTTTAAGGTTTTTCCACCCTTCACATATTGAGGCAGCTGCCTTAACACTCCTTCATTCAGCCATTCTGTATTTGGTTTTGTGCCTTTAATCTTTCCTCACAAATCAGTTCTTCTGACTGCTTAGTCATTTGTTTGTATTACTGCTCTGCTAATGCTAGTTTTGTCTGTAAGCTTTCTAGGACTAAGAACATGAGATTGGATAGAGCCTCCTAGGCCACTGAGTCCAGCTCTCTGCTACCGTAGGCAACCTCATCACATAATCCCATTCACCAAGTTCAATTTTAAGTCACTTGTGTTGCCTGCATTCCTACTGTTAAGAGGCTGCTCCAGAACCTCATTCATCTCATGACTCGAAGCCTTCTTGGTTCGTTTCTACCCAGTCTGAATGCCCAGCACTGATAATGATATGCACAGAGTTCAAGACCAGAACAAACCATTTATTGGCATTCTTTCTGACTTCCTGCACAATACAGGCCACAGAATTTTACCCATTGACACCTGCAACAAGCCCAGCTATTTACAGCTGAGCTTGAGGAGATATTTTACTATTGATTGATTGCTCTCCCTCTTAAAAATGTGCACCTCACTTCCAGCTTGCTTTGGAAGCTAAAACTAAACTGTCTTCAGGGCTGACTGGACTTTTGTAGGCGTATGACCATATTCACACACACTTCCTGTACATTAGCCACTTTGGTGTGTTCTATGGTGACCTGGGAAGTACAGTGGGAGATTGGGAATTTATATGAAGCAGCAAAGGGGGCTCCATGCTCAGGATAGGGCAGATGCTGTGAGTTACATGTGCCTTCTACTTCCATTGACTTTAAGGACTAGTCTTCATTGACAGTGGCAAAAGCATCACCATCAGATCGACTTTCCTGATTGATGAATTGGGTCTGTGAAGACCCGCTTAGTTGATTGGGAAGGCCTGAACAGTAACGTGACAACTGGAATAGTGCTGAGTCAAATGGAGTCTCCTCCCTTTGATTCAGTGCAGTGGATGGGGCCGGAACAGAGCACTCAAAATGGCAGAAAGTGTAGACCTTTCCTAAGAGGATTTGAGGGCACCCAGCACCTTTATAAGATAGGTTCATCAGGACTCAACCAACTGGATTAATGCCTACTGCCTTCCATGACTAGACGCAGCTATTTCCCTGTTGCCTAAGACAATTTCTGTCTGTTTCATTCTTTTCCATGCTACTCTTAAAAACACCCCCCCACACACACAAAAAATACCCCTAAACAGGTAGATACTTTAAAAAAGTTGTTCCAGGTAAAATAATTGCTAGCTAGTGATCCCACCATGCCTTCCTTATCCAGGACTGGAGTTTAAAAAAAAAAAAAAAAAAAAAAAAAAAGTCAAGTTCTTAACATCGACTGGAATATTATTAAATGTGATAAATCATTTTGACTCCATCATTTTTTATTCAGCCAAACTGGGCTGAGAAAACTCAAGCAATTATATCTAGAACCTCATAATAACAAAGTTTCTGTGGAAGTGGAGATTAATTATTTAAATGCTGACATATTTTTAATCAAAATGAACGATGGGAGGAAAGGCATTATTGGGCTATTCATGAAAAAAATCTGTATTTATAAGACAAAGACTTTTGAAACTCCCTTTTAAGTGAAAACACTCATTCTGATCCTAACTCTTCAGATTTTCCCATCAGATGCCTAATATTGTGTTTCACAATGTGGTGTCATATATATTGTTTAGGGATCCACCTACAGCTGATTCAAATTTCATTGAAGTTGATGTGCGGACTCCCTTTGATTTCAGTAGGCTTTGAATCAAGTCTAAGTATTTAGAGCCACAGTGCACATCAACCAAGGGATGAAAATCCACACACACCACACCTATTTTAGGAGCGCTACCTGTGGGTGGAAGAAGGAACCTGGGTTCATCTAGCCCAGTGGCTTATAAATGGATGCCAAAATGAATCCAAAATATGTCATCCTTTTCCATCTCCATATTGGGCTTGATCTGCCTTCTGTACAACTTGATTGCAAAACTCTCATTGTTTTGAATGCTGTGGAATCTAGTTCCCAATTCACCTTGCACAATGGCGTGGGAAGTTAGAAGGGCAGGCTGAAGCAGGATAGCATCTGGAAATATTGATTCACCCACTGTAACCCACAGGTCACACTAGAATGAGCTAAGGGAGCGCTGCTGTATGGGAGTTAGTGATTTACTTTTAATTAAATATGTCTCCCTGGTTCTGTAGGCCATGGAGTATCAACTGTGGGGTCCTCATAGTCCTTAGGATAGGAGGGGGATAGGTGTGTTTAAGTCACCTACCTCTGCCTGAGGGCTAGATGAGATGGAGGGATGAGACCCTGAACCTTTTTTTCTGTTGTAACATGGGGTCACAATATGGAAAGGCTGAGCACAGCTAATTTAGTCACATGTGAAATAAGTTCCAGAGGGGAAGTCGTGTTAGTCTAGTTCAGTGAAACAAACAAGGAGCCTGGTGGCACTTAAAAGACTAGCAAACTTATTTATTGCATGAGCTTTTGTGGGATTTTCTCCCACAAAATATATTTGTTAGTCTTTTAAGTTCCATGTGAAATAAGTGCATCTCTTGATGTTTGGACATTAGAAACAAGAGGTTGCAGGGTCAGGGTCTCACCTGGGAATAAACAATTGCTTCTCTGCATCCACTGTGCCTGCACCCCAGCATGCATCCAGCAGGTGCCACTGCCCGTCCAGCTGAACAGCGTTCCACATGTGATTGGATTTCTTTTGCTCGCAGTTCTGCCCTTCTTGGTATCCAATACCTCTCCCATAGCCTGGCACTTCAACACAGTTCAAACCAGCTACCCTGTAAGGATGGAAAAGTTGATGGTAGAAAAATCACAGCTTCAGCTGGAAATCTCTCAGCATTAGTGCTTAATTAACTGCTGGTCACTCAGGCATCTATAATTTCCTTTCCAGGACATTTATGGATAGGTGGTCAGAATCTACAGCTCTGTGAAACAAACAAACGGAGTCCTGTGGCCCTTAAAGACTAATAAATTTATTTATTTATTGCATGAGCTTTCATGGGAGAAAATCCCACTTCATCAGATGCTTTGAAGACCTGCTCTTGAGTTCAGGCCGCCTTCACCTTCATTACTTTAACAGCCCCTTAGCAGAACTAGCTGACTATAAAACAAACAAGAAGTCCTGTGGCACTAACAAATATATTTATTGCATGAGCTCTCGGGAGAAAAATCCCAAGAAGATCAGCAATGACCATACCAATTCTTTCTTTATTCCTTGCCTTGGACAGTGGTTTTCAGTCACTGTGTTGGGACACATTACTGGGACATCATACATCTGTAACTGTGTCACAGAGACCTGGGGAGATGGCTGGATTTGACCAGAGAGGGTGGTGTGCTGAGGTGACCTGTAGGGTCATGCTATACCCCGAGGCACTGACCTAGGTCATGGTTCCTTCAGCTAGAATGAATTATTTTGGAATAGGAACATGACAAACACAAGAGAGAATAAAATTAAAGCCTCCAAAAAAGCAGGGAAGCCTATGAATAGAAGCAACATGGAAATGAACACCCAACACACTTTGCCCAGGAGTGCCAGCTAGTCTTATGGTGTGAATTGGAAAGTAAGATCAAAGTTGATTTATACCTGCACATTTCTTGGCATAAATAGGCATAACCCGAGCAAACGCCTCTCCCAGTCTGCAAGACCTGGTCTGGAATATGGATCTTCTGTGATAACCCTAAGAAGCCATCCACATCATAACCTAGGAGGAGGAAAGGAAACCTTGACCATTATCCAGAGGCTTTGGCAACTCCTTGAATGAAAGAAGAATTGGTAAAGCCTTGGGGACAGGTCCTAAGATGGTGTAACTTGGGGTAGCACCAGTGATTTCCTTACGCTTTATGCATGAATACATATTATGTTGAAGCAGCTCGAGGCTGTTGCTCGAATGCACTGACATATGGTCTTCCCATCATCCACGCTTATATTCATTATCACTAGGCAAACTCCTCTTTAGCTGGACGTGACGCCACCTGGCTTTAGATAATCATTTATTATTATTTTTCATATTAATATTTCATATTTGCAATAATCCATATGTGATATGCCATGTTTGGTACCAATAGAAAGGTCGTAATCTGCTAAGATTGATTCTGTGGTTTATACGTAGGTGTCACATCTGTATTAGAAGTTAAGAATAGGTTTGTCCTATTTGTGTTTCAAGTTATTAGATTCTGGGGCACTCCCAGACTGGATGTCTACAAAACCGCTGTCCTCTTAATGGTCCTTTAAGGAAGCGCCCAGATATAGTGAGCCCAGGGAGAAACCTGCTGAGTTACTAAGACTTGCCCAAGTGACTCAACCCCATTTTGATTTACAAAGACTCTAAACAGCATGGGGAAGAACAGAAGTGATAAAACGCAGCAGCCCCAACTCTATTTTGCATTCAATCTCCACCCGTACCACCCGTCAGTGGTTTGGGGGTTTGGCTCATGGTTCTGCAGCATGCCCTGATTTTTGCATATTCAGGAGTTTATCCCAGGAGGCCTGGGTCATACTGGGTTAGTTAGCATCACACACAGGTTAGTGCAGAAATAGCCCCTTATGTCTTAAAACTCCATCCTAAGACTTATAAAGCAACTGCAGTGCCTCTGGTGGAACATCCCAATCAATGTACTGATGGGGATGCCTGCTCAACAAGCACACTTGCAGGCTTCTATTTCCAAGGGTGGGAGATTTGAGTTGGGAAAAGTGCAAGCCATGTCATAAGCAATGGGTTCATCGATTCTCAGCTCACAAGGGCTTGACCTCTGTTATAACACAGGCCAGAGACCTTCCCCAAAGTAATTCTTAGAGCAGACCCTTTAGAAAACCACTCAATCCTGATACAAAAATTGTCCATCACGACCTTTCCTAAATTGCGCCAATGGTTAATGACACTCAGTTTTTAAAATGTCGCTTTATTTCCAGTCTGAATTTGTCTAGTTTCAACTTCCAGCCATTAGATCAAGTTCCACCTTGTTCTACTAGATTGACAAGACCTTTATTATATTTATTCCTTATGTAGGTACTTACAGGCAGACATAATACCAGACCAACCCTTCTTTTCAGACCAAACCTAAGCAATGAATAGGGTTCAGACAAGACTGAAGGAGTTGCATTAATGGGAAAGAGATGGAGTTTTCATCTTCTATTATAGCTTACGTTACCAAAATCAGTGCCCACCAACACAACTCCATTGTCAGTGGTCACCATTTCTACTTTACCGTAGGAAGAGGAAGGGCTGGGCAGGGGTTCCCAACCCCTGGCCTGTAGGCCAAAAGTGGTCTGTGGGGCTTTTTAAAGTCAGCCTTGCTGCCTGGCAGCTGGTTGAGAGCCAAGGTGCAGCCCCTGGTACTGGCATGAAGTTTGGAGCATGACTCCAGCCACTCACCTCCCCTCCTGTCCTGGCCAGGGCCAGATTAAGGCTTGGAGTGGGTCAAGGACTCCAGAGATTGCAGGGTGTGTGTGTTTGGTGGGGGGAGAGCTGCAGGCTGAGATGGCATGAGTATGGGGCACCACAGGCTGTCGGGGAGCATCAATAGGGACCATGGGACAGCATGGCCATGGGGAAAGGGGCAGAAGTGTGGGCCATGCTGCTGCTGGGGCCCACACTCCTGCCCACGAGCTGGCCTGTTCATGAGCATCCAGCCCCCTCCCTTTAAAAAAAAAAATTAAAACAATCAATCTTTTACATTTTTTTCAAATTTTTAAAAAATATTTTTGGCTCAAGGGCCACAAATATAATTTTTACAACCCTGAAGGGCCACTAGTCTATTTAACTAAAGTTTTAATTTTAATTTAATTAATCAAATTTTAATTAATTGATTTAAATTAATTAAATAAATTTTAATTAACTAGACTGGTGAGCCTTCAGGGTAAAAATTATATTTGTGGCCTTCGTGGCAAAAAAGGTTGGGCAACACTGGTCTGGTGCTGTGGTACCAGGTCTACATTTCATTTCCCCCCTTCTCTTTTGCTCGCTTTCGTTAGCATGTGCATACCCCTAAGGCATATGCGAGACTGGAAGACAAGAGGAAGCCTGGCTGGATGCAATAATGGGCTACAAACCTTGCCTAGCAGCAAGGTGTACCTTGCAATCACTTGACCATCTGAGGTCTCTGTTTCTTCCAGGCTCTGGTTAATGGGGCCCAGGGACAAATATTTCACGGTCAACCAGTAGAAGTCCTGTTGTACTCATGATTATTGCTGGCATAGCACTGAGGTAAGAGATGAGGTTGAGCCTCACGTTTCCTTAATGCATACACCTACTGTTGTCCTTATTTCCCTTGGCTTCACAGTGAACAGTGACTAATGCAGATGCCTACTCCTGCTTGTGGATATGATCACACCATTTTGGGAGTGGGTGATCAATGTAAGTCTTCCCTGCTCCTCCAGGGGCCTCCACGGGAGCTGGCTCCAATGTGGAAGGCTATGACTCCACTAGCCTCTGGCCCGTTGGCTAGAAACATCACTGGCCAGGGAAAAATCCATGAACCATCCCCCCGCAAGCAAAAATTGCAGAGGGCCTGGTCTCGCACTTTTCTTCGGTATTTATGACCTCCCACGGGCGCAGTATCTGAGCACCTCACAGTTGTTCATGTGTTTGTCCACACCCCCTTTCTTAGGAGCAGGGCACTTATACCCATTGTATGGGTGGAGTACAGAGGCACAGAGAAGTTAAGCTTTGTGCCTAAAGTCAGACAGGAATGTTATGGTGGAGCAGGGGAATCAACCCAAGATCAAAGCTAGTTCCCAATGATTGTTAGGGCTCCCCCCATCCTGTCTTCTCTGTCCCCAAACATGTTTTGCTGGAAAGCAGCAGTCCAGAGTACAATCCACAAAGTGTTTGTTGGCGGTTACACTGACAAGCTGAAAACCAGAACTGTATCTCCAAGCCCTTCACACCAGTCGGGCTTATTTCTCTATATGCCGATAGACTTCCCCCTCCCACCATAATTGCGTATACCCATAGACCTCCCTCTTTCCCTGACCATTGTGCTGTGAGGTGATGAAACCCCCTTTCCAACTCCTCCTTGATTGCCTTTTTTTTAACTGAAGCCTCTCCCACCCTCTTTAGTACCTTCCCTTTCAATATAGGGTCATTTCATTTTGGGGGGTTTATGTCTGGGGGCTTTGGTACCATCCCTTTTGCACCCCATGAAAGGGGGAGAGAGTGGGGTTACATTTTGACCATGGACACTTGATGGCTCTGTTTCTTTTTAACACTTCCTCGCTTTCTCAGCTACTTACGTGGCCTTGCTCTGGCATCTGTCTTGAAAAGGAGTGAGACAGAGCTTTCCCTCATTTGTTCATTCGTATGTCTCACCTTCACTGTGCTTTGAAATATTTTAACTGCTCCCCTTATCTCTTCACAGTAATAAAGAAACCTCCTTGTTGCAGTGGGAAGAAGACACATTATGTCTTTCTTTGTCCTTTGCTAACAGAGACTTTAACTTTCAGTCAGGCCAAGAGGCAAACAGACAGGTCTACATATGTATATGAACTTGCATTACATGCTTATATCCAAACAATGACCATCCTTCTCAAGCCAGACGAATCACCTCGTGGGTCAAACGGAAATGAAAAATGTACTCACAGATATTGTGACACAGCCACATCCATATTGCTCGCATGGTCTCCAGTTTGCTTTGGGCCTCACCAGTGATCAGCTGAACAATGGCTTGGACTGACAACAAAGCCTGCTTTGGTTTCATCTGGAGAGGACAGAATTTTAGGAGAGGAACATGAACATGTATCTCAATCCACAGGATGAGTAAATGTCGCTCCATTTTTTTGCATGGGGTTCTCTGCAGGGCTGGGCTCACTTGCATGTACTGGTCCCTTTGCATCCGTCAGTGGGGTGAAGGGCTCAGATGACAGCTAAAATTTCACAGCTAGGGAAGCACACAGTGCAAGTGGACCCCACTCGGCTCAGAGCATCCCAAGGTTGCTTTAAACTACACTTGGGATAGGGCTGGCTGAGAATGGACCCAGACCAATTCCTAGTAGTCCTCACTTCTGGATACACCTGGGCATGGCTGAGAATCTGGGCCACTTGCACGCTGGAGTCTGTCCTCCCAAACCCCAAGGGGCTGATCCCACAAAGTCTTACTCACAAGATAAATCCGTACTTGGGCAAATAGCCACAGTGAGGTCAATGGCACTGCTCCCAGCTGGCTTAAGGCCTGATGTGGCTTTATGTTTGAAGTTCAAGGGCTCCCTCTTGGGCTTCTTGTTGAGAAAAACTTGTTCTAGGGACCTGTCAGCTAGGTTGGCATGTGGAGACCATCCCTAATGCCAGGCAAGCCCTGTGCCATTATTACTGAACAGAGATGATCCCCACGGGCTGGACACATGGAACGTGCACACATCTGGAGAGGAGACACTTTCTAGAGAGGGGCGAATGACACTGTGCATCTGATTTCAGTACGTTCAGTCACGTAAACAGGTGAGTGATCTCTACAGTACCCTGTTCCTGTGGGTGCACTTTTTTCTTTTCTTGCCTCCACCTCTCCAAACCCCCGGTTTAACGTATGAGAGAGACTCCACAGTCCTGAAGCAAAGCTTGCATGTAGAACAAAATTAATTGCAATCCAAATCCCAAGAGCCATTAGCCTGTGGCTTGGTCTGAATTACAGATTTCTCCAGCACAGGGAGAGCAATTATTTTCAGCACTGAGTAAATCATTAAACTTTTGCCTTCTCCCTACATTTGGTGTGCATGTGACAAAAGGTTGTCAATTAAACGATTGGGTCTTTGACATTTTACAGTGACCTTAAGGATAGCCTGATAGTGTTTTGTGTGTGTGATTCTAATTTGTTTGTGTGCCAATCCCTTGACCTCCTTCAACAGCCACACAAGTATAATTGTATAACTTGGTGAAACTTTTGCCCTTCTGGCATCTCAGCCTCTAAATCTCATGTGCTGAAATGTGCCAGGGAGTTGGATTGAATCTTGCATCAGTTTTAGAGTTTGTTTTCTGATTGTCTGTTTAGTTCAGCATTTCTCACTATGCAGGTGGCTGTCTGTGGATTATTTTGTGGCCATGATAGACTCCAAAGCATGAGCAGAGATTGGAGAAGGCATGGGAGGTGTCGCCACCCCAAACTGTGTACATTGATAGTGGGGGGCACAATTTGGGGGGCAGCTGAACCTTTAAACAGCTCAAATCATGACTCTTTTGGCAGGCCCCCCTCTCAGAAAGCGGTGGCCCCTCTCTGCAGCACCCAGCTGTTGCTCCTCAGCTGAAATGCATCGTCTTGGTTTTGCACTGAAATCATCTCCCTGCATGGAGCAGCCTTCTCAGTGGCTCTGGGCAGCACCTCTAGAAACACGTGGGGCTGCTATATGTGGGCACAGGGAGCAGCTCTTTTCGGAGGAGGTGGCTGGGGGATTCGGTCAGCAGGACACTTTCCTGGACAGCAGCCCTACTCCAGCCTGGCCAGGGCATGGGAAATCTGGGACTCAACAGGCAACTGGCGAGTTTTTCACCCTCCTTCCATGGGATGAGCTCTCGCTGAAGGGCCGAGGGAGAGAGGGACAGAGATGGGTTGACATTGCAACATGTCTGTGCATATTTATTTGCGGTTTTTCCTAAAGTTAATTAAGTATTTTAGAAAAAATAGTCAGAGCAGCCACAGGCTAGAATTGGTGGCCATATGCTGAGATCACCAAAAAACTGGTTGTGAGACCCTCTGGCCTGGAAAAAAGGAAGCAGCAGAATGCCTCGTGGTTGAGAAAGGAGAAGGATTAGGGTGTTTTGGATAGAAAAGGGACCCTGTTGTTTCTGATGTATTCTGTCTCCCCTTTTTCTTTTTCCTAGATGGGAAAGATACTGACTCTTTAACTCCAGACTAATTAAACACAGATTTTCCTGTCTTATGTTACCACACAGGAACTTCTTAAGCCTTAGCTCAGACTTGCCAGTCCAGCAATGATCTACTAAACAAAAAATGAGCCTGAGTATAAGTGCTTGCTTATGGAGACTCTTTTTGGCCCAAATAAGCTGGGACCAAGGTTTTCACATGTAGCTATTTTCAGATGCCTCACCTGACACCCATCTTTCAGAGGCTGGATATTCAATGTTTTCTGGAGGGTAGGCCCCTTTACAGTGTCTCCGGTTGGGCACCTAAACCAAATAGTCACCTGTTGACCTGTAACTCTAACTTGATTTTAGGGTGTAAGCTTAAATTATATATCCTGCGCCAATGCTTATTAAATTACAGTACCAATAGTTTTACTATCTTAACATATTTTAATGTCACAATCTAGGTTAGATACTAGGAAAAACTTTTTCACCAGCAGGGTGGTGAAGCAGTGGAACGGGTTACGTAGGGAAGTGGTGGAACCTCCATTCTTAGAGGTTTATAAGGCCGGACCTGACAAAGCTCTTGCTGGGATGGTTTAGCTGGGGCTGGTCTTGCTTTGAGTGGGAGGTTGGACTAGATACCTTCTGAGTCCCTCCCAACCCTAATCTTCTATGATTTTAATATAGAAAGCAAATGTAAAAATCTTGGTTGCAAAAGCTTGAGGCCTAATGAGTTAGCCTCCAGTGCTTGATGTAGGATTACAAGAGTTAGCAATATACATCTTACAATAAACAAGAAAACCACAAAAGAGGCAGTTGAAGCTTGAAATAAAAAATTTCTAGGGGGGTTTTGGTACTTATAGCCATGGAGAAACCACATTCAGATATCAAAGCTATTAGAAAGGAAGTGAAACAAATAGCTTACGCAAGCAGCCTTAACCCTAAGAATGGTTCCCCAGAATGCTGAACATGAGCAGAGGACTGAGACCTAAACCAAACATTATCTCAGATGTGTGGGGGAGCTAAGGAAAATGGGTTTGAAAAGATGGGCAGAACTACACCTAATTGGGACACTGGGGACAACTGAGTGGTGGAAACCTGAGTACAAACAAGCTCGCTTGTGGTTATCTTCATTACTGATTTCTCCATCCTTGTTTCTAAACCATAAAGCTTGTAAGTATACACAACAAAATGGCTGCCAGTAGGCAGCACGTATACACAACAAAGTGATAAGCAGATCAACTCTGGGGGTATTTCTTTGTCTTTTCATATGCATGATCCAGTAAGTTGTTTTGCTATATTTATTCTACTCTGTGTGTAATCTTATTCACCGATGATTTCAATTATACTTGATTTACCTATCCAAGGTCATCAATTTTGCGCATACTTCATCAATCTCAAACTCAGTAAAATGTCTTTATGTAGCAGGCTGAGTAAAAGAACCTGTTATTAGTCACAAGTGCATTTGCGCCTCATGCTAATCCAAGGCTACACACCATGGCCCTTCTTTTAATTCTGTTGGAGAGGAAAGTCATTTGTTCTATTCCTTACACCAATGACAGACTACCACTATCATGTTTGTCTCGGCTGATAAGGTGAAAAAAAATGCCAATCATTAAAAGACTGTTTTTTTCATTGACAATATTTGTCTAGACCAGGGGTCTCAAACTCAAATTGCCACAAGGGCCACATGAGGATTAGTATGTTAGCCCAAGGGCAGCACCATGCATGAGGACTAGTATGGTAACCCAAGGGTGCACCACTGAAACCTTTTCATACAACGACATTGCAGATATTGCTAGTGATAGCGTCATCGCAAGTCGTGAGAAATAACTTCAGGGGCCATACATTTGAGACCCTTGGTTTAGATCTTTCGGGAGGTTTGTGCCTGCGGTACCTACCTGCTCACTCACACGTAGAACATGAGCATCAATGTGGCTGAAAACTTTTGAGTCTGGGAAAAGGTCTCTCCTAGTCTTTCTTTGTGTAACACTGAACAAAGCCTGCCTCTCTTCTCTTAAGCCATCCATCCCTTCTCTGGAAATGGATAGTGGAGAAAAATCTTCCTTTGGCATAGGAGTCTTGTCAGGTAGCTTATGGAAGGTAGATTTCTGCAGGGTGATCTTGCTGCCAGGAACAATTTTGTTTCCCCCAGATGGGGAAACAGACTTGATGGGCGAATCCTTGGGGACATCTTCTATGGTTTTTGTAAGCATGATTTCCTTTGGAGTGATCTCCCCATTCTGTCTGCTCTCCCTGGCAATTCTTTGGCAGAGCTTCTCCAAGGCATTGCGATCAAAGTCCTCAGAGGTGCGTCCTACAGCGATGTTGCCATTATAGAAGTCCGACCTTTGACTCTCTCTACTGGCAGCTGACAAGATATCTTCATGGGACAGTGCCAGATTTTGGCTTTGGTTCCAGCTCTGAACTTGGCTCTCTGGGCCTTTGCTGAGGTGGTTTTCATGGCAGTTGGCATTACCTGAGGCAGAGCAAATGGCTGGAATTGATTTGCTCACATTGACATCCTGGGGTTTGGATGGCTTGCCATGGTCACAGTCCATCTTCATCTGGGCAGACAGTATTGGGTGGAATAACTGCAAAGGTCTGTGTGGGAAAGGTAGAAACTCCTTTTTAAAAGAAATTTTTACTCTGCACCACTTTTTTCAGAGCCTGTGGGTCCTTAGGTTGTAAGTACAGTGACTCCGTATTGGATGGAGCACTGAAGGCCCCACTGGTAATGAGGTGTAAGAAGAGCAAGAATTGGACTGGAATCACCTGTACATAATCCATTGCAAAACCATTTCCAAGCACAGGAATTTTTTTAAGGCTGTCAAACCACTGAAATTTAACTGGTAAGAAAAAATCAAATGGAAATTGATAGAGGGATTTAAGTTTATTGGGCATTGTCGCTCCCATACTGTCCTGGGATCTAGTCATGACTCTGACTGCATGTCTGTACGTTTCTGTGGACATAGCAGTGTTTCAGTTTTCCCTCTGAACTATGGTAATAATAATTTGCAGACCCTCCACATCAGAGCGGGAGTGAGTTGAGCCAGTACTCTGAGTAATTAGCACTTTAGTGCCTTCAACAGGTATTTTGGAACTCAGGTGTGAAAATTAGATCATAAAAGTTTATTTGCTGCCTTCAACTTGGTTAAGCTGCTTGGTGTCTATAGACCAGCATCATCTCTTGGTCTATCACATCTTGGTTTAATAGATTTGTTTTGTTTTCTGTTACTCATGAAGGCCAGTAGGTGGAAAGGGGTAGGGACTGGGAAATGGAATTAAAGGCCTGACCCTAGCCTGACAGAATAGATATGTGAAACCCCAGAACTTGCTCCTGCACACACTGGCTATGTCTAAACTATAAAAGCTGTCGACTTTATTAATTCTATAATAAAGTCTACTTAAAGTTGATTTTAAGTAGACCTTATTGTCAACTCAGTGAGTCCACATTGCATTAAGTCGACTTTATGAAGTTGACGTAAGCCAGGGGACCCATTTAAAGTCAACTTTAAATGGGTCCCCTGGCTTAAGTCGACTTACTTACATGGCCACACTGCACTAAGTCAACTTTAGTAAGTCGACTTTAATGTCCACATTGTGTTAAACCGACTTAATAAAGTCAATTTTAAGGGCAGCAGTTAAGTCAACTTAAGGAAGCCCTTAAGTCAACTTAATCAACTCTAAATGTGGCCAGGGCTTTGCTTAAGTCGACTTAAGTCAGCTTAAGCCTAGAGTGTAGACATAGCCATTAAGTCGACTTAAGGAAGCCCTTAAGTAACTTAATCAACTCCAAATGTGGACAGGGCTTTGCTTAAGTTGACTTAAGACTCCTTAAGTTGACTTTAGCCCATAGTGTTGACATAGCCTGTCAGCCCTCCCAGTGGTACTGAGCAAAAACATTTTCATCCAAACATGGAGACCTAGCATGAATTTTTTTGTGAATTCATGTCAGTTTCACCAAATTGGATTGTTTCTGTAAAAAATCAAAACCAAAAAAAGATCTGACACAAGTGCTGCCATTTTTTAAATGGAACTTGTGGATTTTTCCATTCTTTCCATTTCAAAATGTCCCTCAGGTTTATTAAAATAGTCAAAAACCCTTTTTGAAATGGTCAAAGGTGAAACAAAATGTCTTGTCAGGTTTCATTTGGACAAAATTGAGACAATATGTTCCATTTGACCCCAAATTATTTTTTTCCAACACTTTGATTCACCAAAAACTCTCAAAATTCATTTTCAGTTGGACCCAAAACTTTTTGGAATTGCTGGTGAACTGAAAAGTTCACTATTTCTCCAGCTCTTCTTCCCTGTGTGACTGCAGAAGGCTTGGAAAATGCTTGTTTTTATTAGGCTGGATTTGTTTCTAGTTTTATTAATAAAATGGCTGTTTGTGAAATGCATAGAGCATATCATGCTCAGGCCCACTGACAGCACAACTGAGAAATGTCATTCCCCGTGTTCCTCCTGCTTCTTGCCTGCAGAGGTAGAATTGATTTTCAGCAACTATTATATTACTCTTACCTGACTCTTTCAAGGAAGCAACATGTCCATCACCTCTTTCTGCTTAAAGTAATGATTCTCTCCCCTATATCCAAGGCAGCTCCAGCTGTAGGTAATTTGTGATGCTTGGCCACTTGGCAAGATATGCAAAAAGAGTCTTCCATGGGAGACAAACTCAGTGCATCTCCTGCTGGTTTTGCCAAGGAGAGACTTCCCCTTAATCTGCTAGTAGCTGGAATCAGGATGTAAATTAGGATGCTTCCTGTCTGGAACTCTGCTGCTTTAATATGCAGAGCAAGTGACAACTGCATCTCACCCACCCTGCCATTGCAGATGGAGACATATAGAGGGTTTGCTAAAAGCAGAACTAGTCAGCTTCACTGGGTTGACCACACAGCTGGAAAACACCTTGCTTTATATTTAGAGCCCTGTGCTGATACAAATATGTGGCTTCACATCTGATCTGCATCTTCAAGAAATGGTGTGTGGATATCTACATTGCATCTGTACATGCAGATATCTGCAGATTTGCAGGGCTCAACTCATTTATAGATCCTTGTGCAGATTCAAATATATGTATCTGCATCCAATCTGCATCTGCCAGAAATGGTTCATGGATATCTGCATCACATCCATGGTGATAATGCAGGTATTTGTGGATTTGCAGGGCTCTATTTATATTTACTTTAAGATCACCTCAGAAAGGGACTATCACCCACCTTCTAAAATATACAGGCAAATTTTTCATGTCCACCCTGTTTACATGTACAAGTTGCACTTGTGTGTGTAAATGCAAGTGTTCTGTTTGTGTGTAGGCATGGTAGCACCTGGTGTGTGGAAATAAGGATTTGGCCAGGGGTTTAAGTATAATTTGGCAAGCCCTGGCACCCTCTTAATTGGGTGGGTCCCCTTCCCATACGTCCGGGCCCCCTTCAAGCACCCCAGTTACTGCCCCCAATACCCATTCCCTGTCCCCAAAATCTACCCCCAACCCCCAATATCCACCTCCAGTCCCCAATAACCACCCCAAATACCCACCCCTAGCCCCCAATACCCAATCCCCTGTCCTCAAAAATCTGACCCCAATACCCAGCACCAAAATCCACACCTGCTTCCCAATACCTGTCCCCAAAATCCAGCCCCCACCCCCAATACTTGTCCCCAATATTCACCCCCTTTCCCCTTACCACCCCCAGCATAAGCCAGTACTTACCAGCGGCAGCACCACTGGGGAGGTGGGGGTGGTAGGCCCGAGGTGGGGGTGGCAGAACAGCTGGGGAGGTGGCAGCAAACCCCCGGTTGGGGTGGCAGCACAGCCTAGCATCAGCTGCGGGGGGAATGGGGGCAGGCCCTTGGTTGGGGTGGGGCCTGGAAGGGGACGGATTTGGGGTAGGGCTTGAGCTGGGGGTGGGGCCCTTCCCAGCAGCTCCCCTGCTCCCTGCCAGCCAGAATGGAGCAGAACGCCATTCTGGGGCCTGCTATTTTGGGGGGCTCTGCATTTGGCCCCTAAAAATAGAAAAAGGAACTGGAACGCTGCATTCCAGGGCCTGCTATTTTTAAATGGTGGGCCCTGGAACGCAGCGTTCTGGCTCCATTTTCTATTTTTAGGGGGCCCAGAACACTGAACCCCTAAAAATAGTGGGCTTTGGAACAGTGTTCCACCCAGCTTACTTTAACCCCTAGGTTTGGCATGCTGATTACGAAGTGAGAAAATGAGAGAGACACCCCACTTCTGTAGCCTTGCACTTTGCTATCCATCAGGTACAGTGTGCATCGCCAGTTGTCAACCTGGAAACAAAATCTCAGCACCAGACACCCAATCTTTCTTCACTAGCTCTTTCTGCACATGTTCCCACAAGGCAGAGGAGACACTGTGCTCTAGCGGGCAAAGTACTGGCCTAGGTAGCCAGAGACTGGACTGTGATTCCAGCTTTGCTGACCTGCCATGTAATCATGGCTTGCTTGGTTAGACCAAGCAAAGTCTTCTCTTCCATTATGCATTTGTCTGCTGCCTGGAACATGGTGCCTTGCTCATGGATTGGGACCTCAGGTGCTACAGAGATATAAATAACAATTAGGTGCTGAGTCCTGGGGAGGTCTAAGATGGATGTTAGGAAAAGCTTTTTCAATACAAGGATGGTGAAGCTCTGGGTGGAATGGTTACTGAGGGAGGTGGTGGAACCTCCATCCTTAGAAGTTTTTAAGACTAGTTTCTCCTTGTATTATGCTCACCAGGACCAATGCTTCACATGCTGCATCTGGTTTTGAGTCGTGGGTTGGACTGGATGATCTCTTGAGGTCCCTTCCAACCCTAACGCTCTACGGTTCTGTGATCCTCACCTCTCACTGAGATCACATGGAGCTGAGTGAGGACTCTCAACATTTCTAAGTACCTCAAGTGGAGAATTAGAGTTATATGAGTAACATTTCCGTTCTTACGTAGTCTATATAGTCCCTATATGGACCTGGGAGACAGTGGAGTGTTGTCTTTGTGAACCGATGTCATTCTGTACTCATGCAGCCTGATAGCCAGTAGCAAGGACTGTGGGAATTCCTTACTACTAAGTGCTTCCTGGGACCAGTTTTGTCACTGGCTTCCAATAGGACTGACTGAAATCCAAGAATTCTGTTTTGCAAAAATTGTCAGAATTTCAGAATTTGTGTTTGTTTCAATGCGCAAAAAAAAAATGAGCTCAATCAAAGAAAATGGGGGGGGGGGGACAAGCCCAATACAATGGTGATTGACAGTTCAACCTTGTACTGTGTGAAATTTTTTGGGCTAAACCTTTTCACTGAAAAATAGTCAGACTGACCAAAACATTTCACAAATTTGTATTAAATTAGCAAAGGTTTTAAATTAAAAAGAGAGAGCACTTTCAATTGAACCTTTTCAAGTTATTGTTGCCAAATGCTTTGTTTCAAATTTTATTTCACTTTTATTTATAAAAAATTAAAAACTAAAAATATCCCTCTCCCAACAGGTTTCATTTGATCCAAAATTATTTTTAATTTTTTTTTTCAGGGCAGCCAAAGAACCAAAGAAACAGTAGCTATAGACAGACTAATCCAGCCCACAACAGCCAGTAGCCCAGTGAACACCATAACACACACACACACACACACACACACACACACACTCTCTCTCTCTCTCTCTCTCTCTCTCTCTCAGAAATTCTATCTTGGACCTGAGAAGCTTCCCAACAAAGGTTTTGTCCAAACTGTTTCTGCAAAAAGTTTTTGTTTCAGCAAATTGGTGTTTTTTTTAAGGGTGGGGGTGGGGCTGAAGGTTAGCTGAAAAATTCCAGGCCAGCTCTAGTTCATGGAAGTGGGACAAGCTATTTTGATTCCCAAGCACCTGGTGAACGTAATGTTCCTGCACCTACAGATGCAGCGTGTGAAGCGTTGGTCCTGGCAAGCACATTGCAAGAAGAAAACCGGTCTAGCTGGTGTGTGGGAGAATGACATGAAACCACCTGCCTGATATATGACACGCTGGTGTCCAAGTGCTGGTGGCAGCCTCCAGGACAGCTTCTATCCCCATTGTGGAATTGTACATTAATCCAGGCACTGCAAACTGTCTCTCTCCCCCTCCAGATGGGGCTAGAATAATGCTGAAACCCTGGTATGACTATGAAATCTGTTAATTCCTACCCATGCACAGAGATGTGCCCCCATCACTGGAGATATGGGTGGCTTCTAAGGGGAGAAGCTGCTATTCAAATTTGAAAAAATAGCCCCAGCAAACCTCCTCCGTTTCGATAGGGAGGAAAAACTAGCTGCATTATCTTTTGGCTGACAGCCAGGGGTTCAGTCTTAAAGCTTCAGAATCCCACACGCAAGACTTTCCCATTTTCTGCCTGTGCAGGTACACTCCCTGTTTGTAGTTAAAGGACACGCAGAGCTGGAATAGCCTTGCAATGTATTTCTGTCTGGCCTGGTTCAGAGAAGTGCAAGTGTCCATCGCAGAAAGACTGCCACCCCTTGCAACTCCATTGCTGGCAGCTCCCCCAGGAGGCTGGTTACTGCTGCAATGCCCTGGCCCTGGAAAACAGGTCAAGGCCATGTTCCTGGGGTTGTGCTGGGGAAGTTTGGGCTGCTGGCACTCACACTGTACCTCAGTTGTAGGTTAGCAGGATCTCATGTCATCTGCTCTACATCTATAGCTATTTGATGTTGTGAAGAACAGGCCGATAATGGGGTTCCAAAAAGAACTGGATATGTTCACAGAGGGTAGGTCCATCAATGGCTATTAGCCAGGGTAGGCAGGGATTACGGTTTGCTAGAGGCTGTGGATGGGTGGCAGGACAGACCACCTGTTCTGTTTGTTCCCCCTGAAGTATCTGTCAGTGGCTGCTGCTGGAAAACGGGCTATTGGGCTAGATGGATCGTTGGTCTGACCAAAGAGAGTCATTCTTCGGTTCTGTCACTGGGACACGGGGACATGATCTACAGCTCTTTTCCATCTTTCATTTCTATGACTCGGTTCACAGGAATATCAGTCCAGTCCCTGCTGTTGTGGGAAAGTCACTCACAGACCCGATAGCAATCTTACGCCAGCTAGGGGGCAGCTCCATGTGTTTGCTGGTTGTGGCAGAGGGCCTCTCTTTCACAAAACGGGTCATAGCTGAGACATTTTACATATATATATATAGTCAAAGGAGAAATGTTCAGCGACTCCCACAGCTCGAGTGAGAAGGCAGAGCTCCTGACATCTCTCCATGGCTGTCTGACTGAAGTACCACTAAGCCCTGGAATGGGAAAGGCCATTGATCAGTCCAGGAGCAGAAGAGAAACCACTGGGAGTCAGAGAACTTGAGGTTAGCGCAGGGCGTGCTAGGTCAATGAAGAAACTGTCTGAAATGTGAAACATCAAACAGCAGTCATCTGCCCTGATGCTGTGGGATTTGGCTTGCATCAGAATGACAGCACCAACTGAACTAAGAAAACAAATTTAGAACAGCAACTGAAATCCCAGCCTTATACTCAATAACTGATCGTGAACAAGTCGTGTCTCTACCCAAGTCTCTCTCCTTCCAATACCACATCCTAAATATTCAGGTTCTGCTGCTTGAGGATGGGCAAATGTGCAGTGGTCATTGCTGGAAGCAGAGATTTAGAAATAGTTGGTTTTGCTTACCTCCGAAATCCCAGGCGCTATATGTCCGTGTCTGCCAAGGTCAGACAACTACGGGTGGTTCACAGATCTTTTATAAGCTGCTTATCAGGCCTGGGCTGTTTGCCTCTACACCTTTCTGGTGCCAACTGAGCTAAAAATACTACAAAGAACTGTAGAACATGGCAGGCACTTTTGAAAGTGCCAGCCTTCCACAGGCCTGAGAGTTCTGCAGAATATTAGCCAGCGAGTATGTATTTATCTATAAAGTGATACTAGCATGAAAGATAAGCGACTTTTTAATGGTAGCAGCTAGCACTTGCAAAGGTTGTGTTTGTCTTCTCTCTCCAGATGGCTCTTTAGAATCACTAACGGGAGAAACAAGTTGGTTGTGGAGGAGAGTCTTCTGGGGAAGAGCAATGGGGCTTTTTAGTTCTTCCAAGGGAATGGGGGTTGAAAATGAGGGTCATGTTATTTGTTCTCTGCTTCCCCAGCCTTGCCCCAACTCTTTGGCTAGGCCTATACTGGCAGTGAAATTTGGTGGCAGTCAATGAAAACTACTCTTTGTTGGTTCTGTGACTCCCGTCATGTTCATAATTTCTTTCCTACACATTGTCTCTGCAACACCATTGATGAGAAAAACATTCTCATCAATGCAGTGCTAAGCCAGTTGAGGAGGTGGTTTTATCATATCAACATCCAGATTGATTGAGCATGTCTTTACAGACCACTCAGTCGAACAGGTTAAATTTTTTTACTAGGCGAGTGGTGGGGCATTGGAATGAGCTGCCTAGGGAGGTGGTGGAGTCTCCATCTTTGGAGGTGTTTAAGGCCCGGCTGGACAAAACCATGATTGGGATGGTTTAGTGGGAGTGGTCCTGCCTCTGGCAGGGGGTTGGACTAGATGACCTATGAGGTCCCTTCCAACCCTATGATTCTATGATCTGACAATGGAAAATTTGCTGTCACCAGTGTAGACATAGTTTCAGTTTGCAAACCAATGCCTCCCTTGAGTCCCATTTTCATGGCAGTCTCCCTTCATGCTAGGAGGGAGGTAGTTTCATCCTAATCCATTTTGCTCCTTGCCTGGATGGGTTGTTCAGCCAAAGATGCCTTCTGTGGCAGCAGGACTGACAGGGGTACAGTTCCAGAGGTCGGGAGTAATCTTACTATCTTCTTAGATGATTAGCGCTTTGGAAAAGGGACTTTCTGTTCTGTGTTTATGCAGTGATTACCACAATGAGGTCCTAGAGCGTTACTGCAGCTGTTGGTGCTATTTTAACACAAATAATATCATCTTAAGAAGATGCCCTAGTGTATCCAGACATGGATACCCTTTTCAGTATCATTATCTAACCATCTTTCATTAAGGGTAAGTCTATGCTTAAAGCTGGAGGTATAATTGCCAACTCAAGGAGACACACGTGCTAAATCTGATCAAGTTAGCATTCTGAAAATCAGGTTGCCACACATGAGTAGCCAGCTGCCCAAGTATGCACCCAGTGTTGCAGACAAATATATATTCATGGTTCCTGGACTCTATTTTTAGTGGCCTAATTTGATCAGAACAAGCTTTCATATGTTACCTCATGCTGAAATTTACAGTGCCAGCTCCAAGCACAGACCTACCCTAGGTGGCATGATCTCCCAAGCTCCTGTTCACACATTTGAGCATTGTCCCCAAGTATTAATCACAGCTGTGCTCAAACACTGGGAATATCTTATGTGCCAGCTGAATGGAAAAAAGGCCTTGCAAGAATACTTTCCAGACTTCTCTTATGGAACGTGACAGAAGCATGGAAAAAAATTGTTTTGGAATCAAGGAGAGAAATGCTTCGAAGAAGCTGCCCCAGATATTATTCGATCAGTTCCACTTTGGATTTCCTGGGTAATGAAATCACAGCTTTGTGAGGCAGCAGGATACTATTTGTTTCCCTTCTGCCTTTTGTAAGATCTGATTCTGCCCCAGGATGCCTGTGGCAATGGGGAAGTTGCGCACAGGTTCCTCAGTGCAGAAGGCACCATTCAGTGATTAGCACTGTGACTTTTTATTGGCAGAAGTTGTTAAAAAGGAACACATTCACAGTTAGTACATTGTGGCATCAAGGACTTATCAGGGCAAGGTTGGTGGACCCCTGGGAGACACCTAAATGTAAAATGGGTCTGGGGTGGGGTGTCCAAACCACACAAGTCCTGAGCAGATGAATGCAGGGGCCAGACAGGACAATTAGCCCAAGATGCTGCTACTGGAGGGGGGCCAGGGCTTGATAAGGTTTACTGGAAGATTAAGTCCACTTAGGGGAGGAGCTGGTTGTAGGAGAAAGTAAAAGTTTAAAATAAGAAAGACAAACAGAAGTGTCTAGGTGCTGGCCCAAGGCCTAACAAAGTAATACAAAACATGGGGCCTGAACTGAAAGTACTGACAAGAGACAGGTTGCAAAAGTCCAGCTTCACTAAAATTGTCAAGAAACAAGCTGAAATTGCAATACTAAGTATGAAAATGAGAAGGCACCTTGAGAAAGGTAGTGTTGTGTCCAGCTAAAGCCAAAGAGAGGGATGTTTTGTATAGTTTGGCCCATGCGAAGGTAAGGTTTTGGTCAAACTATGACACCTTGATGGAGATGCCCAGTAATGCATGGGCCTGTCAAACTTATGTGTGGCATCAAAAAAGGTGTGTATGTAGACCAATCAATGGAAATACAGATAAGGATATAAAATTAGGGGCCCTGGAGCAGCAAAGGGAGTGGCGGCGAGTCCTCCCATCAGTTGAGCTGTTCTGTTGCATTGAGAGCACCAATGCTGCTAACACATCTGTTGAAACAGATTGTTTGCCATAGTGCTACATTGCAATAAAGCCTAGCCTGGCACCTTCATTTCTACAAGGATGCATGGTTGTGCTGGTTTCCACAATCGTGAGTGTTGCCTGCGTTTACTATTTGCACACAGAGGATGCCTAGGCTCCAAATCAATGAGCTAATTGAGTTCTGACTAGAGATTTGAGCCAAAGGTAACCCAAAGCATTAACCAAAGGAACACCTCGGCTTAGGATCACCAGGCTAACTGAGCTCCTGCTTAAGATCCAAGCCAGGCTTTGGATCACTGGGCTAAGACAGTTGTCACTTAGAGAGCTAAGCCAGGGATAATCCCGAGGGAACGCACCTTCATGCACACATTCACACATGCTGCCAAACTGATATCAGTGTCGGACACAGAACAACACAGATAAGAAAACTGATAAGAAAACATCTCACCCAATATGCCTGATCACACTCCACCTGGCGTACCACACTGTTCTAAAAGTATAAGACAGGAAGAGAGAATAGGAAGAAGCTGTAGAGATGAAGTCTGTGAGGGAAAGAGACCTGACTAGGACTAAGGAGATCTGGGGGAAGGGAAAATATGCTCTGGGGTCCTGTCCTGGTCTGGGAAGTTGAGCAAAAGACTTTTAAAGGTGAAGTAGCCCTGCAGAGCAGAGGAATCTCCAGGGGTAAGCTCAGAGATAGGTGAGGAGATGAAGAGCTGCAGTAGGAAGGAGCTCAGGGAAATGACAACAAAGACTGAGCAGACCTAGCTTGCTCACTATAGAGTTTCTGGGCTGGAGCGTGGAGCAGTGGGCACAACCAGGTTCCCAAACCAGCCACTGGGAAGTGGCACAAGACCTGGAGACCTGAAACTGGAGATCGTCCAAGGAAGCATCTGGACAAGTTGTTCAGTGGGACATTTTTACCTTGGAAAAAGGGGACTGTATAGAGACTCGACGGAAGGGCCGAGTGGTAAAGAGGGATAACTTTGAATCATGGGGGGCTCACAGTACAAACAATGGACAGAATGGGGCGTTGGGAGAGATAACAGCTAATTTCCAGACCTACCCACAGGGAGGCACACCTGCAGTAAGTGGAATGCCTTCAGGGGCTAAAATACACTTTCAGTCCCTCTAAACATCAATGACTCTGTCATATAATCAAATACACTAGCACAGACCTTTAGATAGTGTACAAATCCAATGGGGCTCTGGTAGGAGCTGAAGAGATGGCTGAAGCTGAACCTGAGCAAGACAGAAGTAAAGCTTGCGAACAGGGGACAGCAAACGGGAGTTTGAGAGGGAGTTTGGGGAGGAGTTTGGTGAGGCCACGATGGTAAAGAGGAGCCACACTGCTGCCAGCGCCCCTTCTGTCTTCTCTACCTGTGCCTGTAGCCAGACAGACATCCTGACCATAGATATTGCTACCCAGACCCTGGTGTGGACTTGCAGGGACTGTGGCCTGCATTTCCCTGTCACTGATGATCAGGCTGGGGAGATGAATCGATGTGACAGGTGCCTGCTGGTGGAAGCTCTCAGGAGGCAGGTGGGAGAGTTACAGGAGGAGGTGTCTCGGCTCAGGAGTATCCACACCCTGGAGAAGTTCCTCGACAACATCCGCAAGGAGACGTGCAAGATAGAGGGCACTATCCAGGTGCCAGAGACTACTGCCACAACACTGGAGATAGATGGGGAGCCTGTGGCAGGGGAGGACACTGGCAGCTGGTCACCTCTGGCAGCAGACAGTGCTCCACCCCTGCTCACATCCCACCCTCTGTTGTGGCGAAGAATCGTTATGCGGTGCTAGAGACATTGAAGGAGGTGGAAGAGGAGAGGCCATGCACCCCCGAGGCTGGGAGGATCACAGCCACCACAGCTAGGAGGAAACGTAGAGTTGTGGTGGTTGGGGACTCACTTCTGAGGGGGACAGAGGCACCCATTTGTCGCCCTGACAAGGTCTCTCGAGAGGTATGCTGCCTGTCAGGTGACCGCATCCAAGACATTATGGAATGACTGTCAAGAATCATCCACCCCTCTGACTACTACCCCATGCTTCTCATCCATGTGGGAATCAATGATACTGCGAGAGGTGATCCTCAGCAGATCAAAGGTGACTTCAGGGCTCTGGGAGTGCAGGTGAAGGAGTTTGGAGCACAGGTGGTGGTCTCCTCAATTCTTCCGGTCAAGGGTAGGGGCCTGAGCAGAGACAGATGCATCCTGGAGATGAACACCTGGCTGAGAAGATGGTGTCATCAGGAGGGCTTTGGCTTCCTTGACCATGGGTTGCTGTTTCAGAAAGAAGGACTGCTAGGCAGAGATGGACTCCATCTTTTGAGGAAGGGGAAGAGCATATTTGGACATCGACTGGCTGACCTAGTGAGGAGGCCTTTAAACTAGGTCTGACGGGGGAAGGAGACCAAAGCCCACAGGTAAGTGACAATGTGGGAGACCAGGGGGAAAGGGCTGGAACTTGGGGGATGCTGGGGCTGTAACTCCAGGGATAGAAGAGAGGGTCGTTGGAACATGCAGTGGGAATCAAATAATCATCTCAGGTGCTCTAATGAACCCCTAACACCTGAGGCAAGTGGGGGAGGTCAACACCAAGAGAAAATGCAGGGAGGTAGATACAATAGAATTGAAAATCAAAATGGGAAAGTAGGCCAATCGGCCTGCTATCTTAGGTGCCTATACACAAATGTGAGGAGCCCGGGAAACAAGTAGGAAGAATTGGTAGTACTGGCGCAGACAAAGAACTATGATATAATTGGGATAAAAGAGACGTGGTGGGATAGTTTGTATGACTGGAGCTCTGTTTAGTCATCATCATTATTTGTGTACGGGAATTCTCACTGTGAAACGTGTGCTTTCCAAATGTGCTCCATTAGCCTTTCATCTCTCTGGGCTACCCCCCTCCCGTTGGCCAAGAAACATTGCCCATCCTGGCCGATGAAGACCTGGCTTTAGTTAGTCATGCCTCCATCCCATTTTGGCTGGACTAGAACAATGCAATATATCTGGGCATGAAACCTACAAAATTTAGGGAATGTTAACCAGTATCAAAGGCTGAAGCACGTCTTCTCAGAAACACAGGCTACTGTGAGCACCTGAGACCTCTTCTCTGTTCTCCAAGCTAGCTGTCCATAAAGTTGATGGTCTTTGTTCTTATTTTCAAGGGACTCAATAGCTTGGAGTCAGGATAGCTAATAGGAGGCAGACCATGGTCGATGACTTCATTCCTCTGGCACAATGGAATGCCCTTTACAATAAAGGAGCAGCTTGTTTGTGCAGGACAGAGTTTTCTTGGGGGCTGGATCAAGACTGTGGAACGAATATCCTGCTGTTGCAACACTGGTAGGTGCTCAGATCCTGAGGTGATGAGTTAGGTGCTGGAACCTGGAATAGAAGTATCTCATTAGTTTTGTGGAATTTTGCTTTCATCTGCTACACGCTGATGTGATGCATGTCTGTTCCATGATGACAATCCATGAATCTGATTCATGGGGCATTATAGAATTGACTGTACAGATACAGGTGTTGCTCATCAGACCAAAAAATCAGTCTGCTGATTCATTTCCTACCATTACATCCTCCCCCATCCTGATGTGGTCACACTGGTCTTTTCACACTCTTGAAAGCCCCTTTTATTTTCTGGGAGACATGTAGCTATGCTGATTTGAGTAGAAGAAGGGGAGTTATTCTTGCTTTCTTTAGGATCCAAAGCAATCAGATTTTTCTGCTTTTCTGCTAAGCTTTATTCTTCATTTACTCTCCTTCAGTGTAGAACTAGTTTGATTTTCCTGCTTTTATGGTTAAGCTTTCCTCCTTATCTGGTGACGCAGGCTGGCTGAACATATTTTTTAACACAATTAATGGAAATAATTCAAGCGGAGTTGGATCAGGACCACAATGTGCAATTGTGAGCACCCTGGCTATATTCGTTAGGCCAGTTCTTGTTCCACCTATAGCCATCAACTCTGTCAGCTTGACTCATCCTTATTCTTAGACCCCCCCACCCCATCTACTCCATTTGAGTCAGAGGGAGTTCTTGTGTGTGCTTTCTCCTGCATCAGGCCCAATGTATTCTGATTAGAGCTGGTTGAAACCCAGAAATTTCTATTTTTGCAGGAAATTCCAATGTCTTGGAAGATGTTTTATTCCATTTGAGCATGAAAATCAGAAATTTCTAAATCTCCCACAAAAGGGATTCCAATAAATAATTTTAAAAAAATTAAACATTTTACTCAGAAAAAGATCCCAGATTTCCAGCCTCCCAGCTCTGGTAACCTGACTGGTGTGATGTCATAGAATCATAGGGTTGGAAGGGACCCCACGAGGTCATCTAGTCCAACCCCCTGCCAAAAAAAGCAGGACCACTCCCATTAGATCATCCCAGTCAGTGTTTTGTCCAGCTGGGACTTGAACACCTCCAGAGATGGAGATTCCACCACCTCCCTAGGCAGCTTATTCCAATGCTTCACCACTCGCCTAGTAAGGAAGTTTTTCCTAATATCCAGCCTGGACCGCCCCAGCTGTAACTTGAAACCATTGCTTCTCGTTCTGCCCTCTGTTACTACCGAGAACAGTCGAGCTCCCTCCTCCTTGGAGCAACCCTTCAAGTAGTTGAAGGTTGCTATCCAATCCCCCCTCAGTCTTCTCTTCTGCAGGCTAAATAAGCCTAGTTCCTTCAGTCTCTCTTCATAGGGCTTGTGCTCCAGCCCTTTGATCATTTTGGTTGCCCTCCTCTGGACTCTCTCTAATTTGTCCATGTCCTTTTTGTAGTGGGGAGCCCAAAACTGGACACAGTATTCCAGATGTGGCCTCACTAGTGCAGAATAGAGGGGAATGATCACATCCCTTGATCTGCTGGTAACACTTCTTCTGATGCAGCCCAGTATGCCATTGGCCTTTTTGGCAGCAAGAGCACACTGCTGACTCATGTCCAGCTTCCCATCCACCATGACTCCCAGGTCCTTTTCTCCAGTGCTGCTATTTAGCTGATCACTCCCCAGCCTGTAGCAGTACATGGGATTTTTTCGTCCCAAGTGCAGGATTTTACACTTATCCTTGTTGAACCTCATGAGATTCCTCTTGGCCCACTGCTCCAATTTGTCTAGGTCTCCCTGAATCCTGTCCCTGCCCTCTAGGGTGTCTACCGTTCCCCCCAGTTTGGTATCATCTGCAAACTTACTAAGTGTGCAATCTATCCCATCATCCAGATCATTAATGAAAACATTGAACAGAACTGGCCCCAGGACCGACCCCTGGGGCACACCACTTGTTACTGCCTGCCAACTTGACATGGAGCCATTGATTCCTACGCGCTGAAACCGTTGTTCTAGCCAGTTTTCTATCCACCTTACAGTCCATGCATCTAACCCATACTTCCTTAATTTGCCAATGAGAATGCTGTGGGAAACCGTATCAAAAGCCTTGCTAAAGTCAAGGTATATCACATCAACGGCTCTTCCCGCATCCACAAATCCAGTCATCTCATCATAGAAGGCGATGAGGTTGGTCAGGCATGATTTACCCTTGGTGAATCCATGCTGACTGTTCCTGATTACTCTATTTTCCTTCAAGTGTTTCAGGATGGATTCTTTGAGAAGCTGCTCCATGATTTTTCCAGGGATTGAGGTGAGGCTGACAGGTCTGTAATTCCCAGGATCATCCTTTTTGCCTTTCTTGAAGATAGGTACTATATTTGCTTTTTTCCAGTCCTCTGGCACCTCCCCTGTTCGCCACGAGTTTTCAAAGATAATGGCCAACGGTACTGCTATCTCATCAGCCAGCTCCCTCAGCACCCTTGGATGCAGTTCATCCGGCCCCATGGACTTGTGCACATCCAGCTTCTTTAAGCAGTCCCTAACCTGACCTTCCGTCACCAAGGGCCTCTCTTCTTCTCCCCAGTCCCCCGTACCTAGTGTAGTGGGCTGGGAGCTGACCTTGCTTGTGAAAACTGAACTAAAAAATGCATTGAGCACTTCAGCTTTTTCCTCATCCTCTGTCACGAGGATGCCTGCCCCATTCAGTAAGGGACCTACATCATCCCTGATCCTCTTCTTGTTATTGATATACTTGTAGAACCCCTTCCTGTTATCCTTCACATCCCTTGCTAGTCGCAACTCCATTTGTCCTTTGGCCTTTCTGATTTTATCCCTGCAGTCCCGAGCAATGTCTTTATATGCCTCCTTAGTCATCTGTCCTAGCTTCCACTTCCTGTAAGCATCCTTTTTATGCTTCAGCTCAGTGCAGAGCTCTCTGTTAAGCTCTCTGTTATGTCATGGAACTGGAACACTTGGGCAGCGGGGTCTCCCTAAGATTATCCATCCATCCACCTGTCTATCCACGAATAAGTAGCTACTACTCTAATTAGTACTAAGTGAAACCTCTTATCATATTTTATTGTTCCAACTGTCTCTTCGTGTTGTAATGAAACACTGTGACACTTGGAACAAGAAAATAAGATAATAGATTTCATTTAGTACTTATTAAAGTAGCTGCTGTTTTACAGTAAATATTTTAGAAAAATCAATTCCAAGCTAACATAAAATTAAAGAACCAGGTTCCCAATCTCCTGACTTTACCAAATAGGTCTTCACTGAGCAGGTTGATGGTGATTAGATGCCTGACATAGGGAAGGGCAGTAAAAATGGGATAGGATTGGAAGCTAAAACCAGGAAAGAACAAGTTAAAAATTACCTAGACAACTTGGATAGCTTCAATTCACTAGGGCCTCATGATATGCACCCTAGAATACTCAAGGAGCTGACTCAGGAGGTGGCTGAGCCACTGGCTATTATCTCTGAAAAATCGAGGAAGACTGGAGAGGTCCAGGAGGACTGGAAAAAAGCAAATACAATGCCCATTTATTAAAAGAGAAATAAAGACAACCCAGTGAAAGCTTAACTTTGTACCAGGAAAAATAATAGAGCAAATACTTAAGGAATCAATTATGTAGAAGAGTATAAGGTGTTCAGTGATAGTTAGCATGGATTTGTCAAGAACAAATCATGTCAAACCAACCTGATAGCTTTCTACAATGGTGTAACAAGCCTTTTAGATAGAGAGATAGCAGTAGATGTGTTAAATCTAGACTTTTGTAAGGCTTTTGATATGGTCTTGCATCACCTTCTCATCAACTAGCGAAGTACAATCTAGATGAAGCTACTAAAAGATGGGTGCAAAAATAGTTGGATAACTGCTCTCAGAGAGTAGTTATCAATGGTTCACAGTCATGCTGGAAGGGTATAACTCCCGGAGTACCTCAGGGGTCGGTTCTGGGTCTGGTTCTGTTCAATGTTGTTATCAATTACTTAGATGATGGCATAGAGAGTACATTTATATAGTTTGTGGATAATACGAAGCTGGAAGAAGCTGCAAGTACTTTGGAGGACAGGATCACAGTTCAAAATGATTTAGACAAACTGGTGAAATGGTCTGAGGTGTGTAGAATGCAATTCAGTAAAGACAAATGCCAAGTATTCTACTTAGGAAAGAAGAAACCGGCATACATATACCAAATGGGCAATTTCCAAAGGGGCAGTCGTGTTAGTCTAGTTCAGTATAACTAACAAGGAATCCTGTGGCATTTAAAGATTAACAAATTTATTTATTGCATGAGTTTTTGTGGGAGAAAATCCCACTTTATCAGACTCGCTAGGAAAGTGTTCTGGGTGTGATAGTGGACCATAAGCAAAATATAAGTCAACAGTATAATGCTGTTGCAAAAAAAGTAAATACCAATCTGGGATATATTAACAGGAATATTGTAAGAAAGACATTAGAAGTAATTCTTGTGCTCTACTCCACCCTGATTAGGCCTCAGCTGGCATATTGTATCCGGTTCCAGGGCCCTCATTTCAGGAAAGATGTGAACAAATTGGAGAAAGTCCAGAGAAGAGTAACAAGAATGATTAGAGATCTGGAACACTTGACTGATGAGGGAAAAATTGAAAGAGCTGGGTTTGTTTACTCTGGAAGAGTAGAGACTGAGAGAAAACACAACAGTTTTCAAGTACCTAAAAGGTTGTTATGAAGTCGAAGGAGAAAAATTATTCTCTTAAACCACCAATGATAGGACAAAAAGTGACGGGCTTACATTACAGTGATGGAGGTTTAGGTTGGACATTAGGAAAAAATTCCTAACCGTCAGGGTAATTAACCACTGATGTGAGTTGCCTACTGAGGTTGTGGAATCTCCATCATTGGAAATTTTTGAGAGCAAGTCAGACAAACACCTGTCAGGGATGGTTTAAGCTGATACTTGGTCCTGCCATGAATGTGACTGGCCTCTCACGGTCCCTTCTAGTTTCTATGATTCTATGGCTTGAGGGTGGAAATGGAGCTTTAGCTTTGATTTTTCCTGACTGAAAAATGCAATTATTCTTGCAAAAAAAGAAACGTCCTAGACAAAAAATTTCAATCTCATGGAAATTTGCATTGCCTACCAGAAAATCAATCCTCTAGAAAATTCACATCCAGCTGTAACTCTGATGCATGTCTACAAGTCTCAGCATAGTACCCTCAATAAAAGGCATACATTGAAATTCTCACCATTTGCACTGATGATATGGCCAGGACCACATTTGCCAGGCACAGTATAAAGACAACAGAGATGCCCTAATGAGCTTATAACTGAAGCATAGGATAGTATAGTACAGGATTAGCATCACAGGGTGGACAGGCCCTGTAGCGGTTTTGAGCTGAGCGCTGCTTATGTCCTCTTCTGAACTGAGAGATTTGAGCTTAGGCTGTTGATTGGGTTAGGTGACCAAGCATCACATTATTGCAGTGTTGCGGTAGGGCTTTCTATAAGTGGCAGTCTGTTCTGTTAGACAAGGGGTTATGACAGATCTAGCAGAAGGTTTCTCCAGAGAAGCCCGGACACTGGAGTGGGCCAGGAAGGGCTTCCCTGCTTGGAAAGATCTAAAGAGCTGAGAGCTCTGGGGCCTGAAGCCCTCATACAAAGATAACTGAGGGGAGACACCTGCAGGGAAGTATCTATACGGGATCCAGAGTCTTAGAACAAGGGGTTCTACATACCAGCCATCAGGAGCCACCTGCCGTGAGGAGATAGGGCATAAGCCTGAGAAAATCCAAGGCAACAGGATCTGTTTTTGGGAAACAATTGTTGAGTCCAGCAAGGGGCTGAAAAAACTGCAGATCCAGGGCAAGACTGGCTTTGACATAAGCTGACGTTTGAATGATCTCTTAATAAGCCAAGTCCCAAGAAGGGGGAGTTTTTGACTTGCATGAGTGTTTTGGTGCAGTTTTGGAGAATCCCAAGAAAGAGGAACTGAAGCAGTGGCAGGGTCTGACATGAGATCAGGTTGACCACGCAACTAGGAGAGTATGGGTGAATATAGCCGAAGGAGATTGCTCTTTGGATCAAGGGACATTCTCTGTGTTCTGGTTTAGTTCTTGGCGCAATAGGCCTGGAGCCCTTAGGAGCTATCCCAATTCCCATAATTAACGATAATTTTAGGGCTAGATGCTGAGACACACTGGGGCTGCAGGGAACAAAAGAGGACTTCATTATAAAGGGGTCACTGTAGATGGGTTTGGTCTGTTGGTCATACAGACTCATCCTCAATGTCCTCAACTAGAGATTTATGTACTGACCTTGGTGGATGTGATCAGTCGTTGACTGTGTGTGTGTGTGTTTTCCCAGTGTGTATGCTGTCCCAGCTTTGCAGAGAACAGACAGCAAACTGCAGTTGGATTGGCCAATATGACCAGAGATCTGTTTCAGTTACAAAAGCATCAGGCCATGTTTATTGCTAATCAATCAGGATAAAAAGTGTCTTAATGCATGCTACACATAAACCTAACATGTGTGTCCCTGATAATGTTACTGAGTCAATAAATGGCAGGATTTTCCACTCCTCACTCGGCCTGACATAGACATTGCCTTTGAGACCTTCCTTTATACACTGATACAAACAAATTACACATTGCCTTTCTTATGTATATAGTTGCTTCCCCCTGACGTAACAAGATACCACCCTCTACCTTGTACTGGATGGTGCGGTAAAAACATCTCTATCCACTAGGTTATCAAGACATGTCTGTCTATCATAGTTTCATCCTGGCCTTACGGAGGAGATGATGTGTCCTTGTTATCTCTGATAAGTGTGCTCATATCATTTCTGGTATCAAACTGCCCTGATACCAGCTTTTTGAAATGTGTTTGCTGAATAGTCTGTGCCTAGCACTTCTTTAGGAATGTGTGTTTTTGCCAGTTTTGGAGAGTCTGTCAGGATTCACAGCCTGACTTCTGCCAACTGTGCTTTATAATAGCAGGATTTGACTATTACTTTAGCTCAGCCCACGTGACAGGCCTTTTAAACTAGGCTTCATGGCTCAAGATCTCTCTCTCTACCAAATGAACATGGAGTCTTGTGGCACTTTTAAAGGCTAACAAATTTATTTCTTGCATGAGCTTTCATCCCACTTCATTAGACAATAAGTTCTCCATCTTCAAGTGTGTGATGAAGTGGGATTTTCTACCACAAAAGCTCATGCGATAAATAAATTTGTTAGTCATTAAAAGTGCCGCCAAGTCCTTGGCCATGTCTACACTGTGGCTTTAAGTCAACTTAGGGGCCCTGAAATCAACTTAAATAAAGCCCAGACCACATTGCAACCCAGCAGAGTTGACTTTCCCAGTCACTAAAGTCAACTTTATAACTTCCCCTTATAAAGTTGACTTGACTTTATTAAGTCCACTGAAGGCAATGTGGCCCAGGAGTTGCCTTAAGTTGACTTAATTGGCCTCCTAACTATAGAAAACATGGAGAAGGCACAACACAGCTGGGGGCACATCCAAACTCCCCCTGTTCTGTGACCTGATCTGGCATCTCCCTGCTTTCTCACCCGGATCCGACATCTCCCCACTTCTCAACCTGACCCCGTATCTCTCTCCATCCCCTGACCTGATTCAGCGTAATTCCTCTTCTCCAGCCCACTCCCATGTGTCTCTCCCTTTCTCAAGCCTGACCGATTGTCTGTCTCTGCTTGCCCTTCTCCAGTGTGTCTCTCTCATTTTCCAGACTGACCCCCTATGTCTCTCCCGTTACCTTCTGCATCCTGACCCCGTGTGTCTCCCCTCGCTCTTCTCTGATGCGACCCTGTGTGTCTCTCCCCCCTTCTCCAGCCCAAACCCCTGTGTCTCTCCCCTTGCTCTTCTCAGCCCGACCCTGTCTCTCTCTCCCATTATCCAGTCCAATCCCCTGTGTCTCCTTGATATGCCAGTAATTGACAGTGATCAAGTTGTTTCTTATAGATGTCCTACTGAATGGACAGTAACCAATTTATTCAATATTGCAGTGTCAGAATGTAGTATTGTTATCTGGACACAGAGCAAGATTATTTTGAATAACATGCCTCAATTAGGATGTGTCAATGACCCCAAACTGTGGCGAGTACTAACGGGAGATTTGTCTACACAATTTGCAATTATTATGTAAACTTAATAGTGGGGTTTTTGTTTGTTTCTTTTTAACCAATTTGTATTTTCCTTGCCTTTATGTTGTTTGCTGCCATTGGTTTGTTCAATTTTACCATGTGTTGGTGAAACCATTTAGCAGTGCTATGGGCATTGTAAATGGAGTATAGCGATACAGCAATGTAGCAAAATAATACAATAATAATACAGTTGCTTTTCACACTAGCCAAATTCAAATTAAATGACCTATTAACCTGGACCAGCTAGTGGTTTTCTAGCTCATTGCTAACTTAATTGTCCAGACATGGTACACTAAGGTGTGCACCAGACCAATCTTTTATTTATAAAATACTTCATTTTTCTTTTCTTGGTACCCGGGATTTTCTTCATTGTGTACTGATATCCTCTGGTGTCTTTAGGATATGGGGTGCAATGTTAAACAGCTCAAGTTAGTTTACATAATGAATTGTCTGGATGTTTTCTTTACATATCTTCCATTTTCAAGAACCAAAACTTACTGCAGAGATTCAATTAAGTCAATTTCCAAAGGGATAGCTGTGTTAGTCTAGTCCAGTAAAAAAAAACAACAAGGAGTCGTGTGGCACTTTAGGACTAACAGATTTATTTTTTGCAAAAAATAAATCTGTTAGTCTTAAAGTGCCACACAACTCCTTGTTGTTTTTTTCAATTAAGTCAGTCTGTTCACAGTGCAATAGGGACATCTTTTATAATATAAGCCATACTTCTACATGTACAAACATTTGTTTTTACTTGAGGTGCTTTACTGATACTTTATACTAAAAGTGCTTAACTGCCAAAATATATTCTCCCAATCTTCCATGAGAAGGTGGACTGCTTCCCCTTGCTGAGCACTCTGTTTTAGTAAAAGAGTTAGTAACCAAAGTTTTACCCGGTTTTTAAAGTTAATGTGCTTGTAATACCACCTCAACCTTTGTTAACTGTTTGGAGGTGCAGCTTTTAGCAACCACTAATTCCTTTCAGCCTAGCTTACAGCTTAGTTGTGTTTAGGGAAACAAGTGGAAGGAAACCTGTTGAGATTGTTTGGTTAGCTTAAACATTTTGTAGCATAACTATATACCATGTTTGATGTATATTATATTAGATTAGATTAGATTATACCAATTAAATGGTAATTATCTATGGCTATGTCCACACGTAGATGCTAGTTTTGAAATAAAATCGGTATTTTGAATTAATTTTAATCGAAATAAGCAAAAACCTCAAATCGAAATAGCAAGTCCGGACACAGGACTTGTTGTTTCGAATCAGTAGAGGGGCAGCATGGGAGGTATGGCAACTTGGCCCCCTGGCAGGGCCATGTTGCCAGCCAATATATAGAAAAAGGAAGGCATCCTGGGAAGGAGAAGGGCAAAGTATTAATTCAAAATAATGGTTATTTCGAAATAATACATCCTAACTTTGTTATTTTGAAACAACCATTTCAAAATAATGGCTATTTTGATTTCAGCCTAGGTTTTACTATTTCAAAATAAAGTTTGTTATTTCGAAGTGATGGGGCTCATCATTTTGAAATAACGAAATGTCATTCGGACATGACAACTTTTAAATCGAAACAATGGCCATTGTTTTGATTTAAAAGCCTTGTGTGGACATAGCCTATATGATTACCATTTTGCTATAAAAGTCTTATATTTCAATAATAGCGCAGACAAGGTTATAAAAGCCCAAACAAGAAACTGACATTTTGTCGATTTTTATCTTTGCATTACCATTGATGTTCCCCTCACATATTTTCTTTAGAATAACGTAACTGTGATTAATAAAGAATTATTTTTGTTTGAGATTGAATTATTTGTTGAGATAACACACACACACACACACACACACACACACAAATGAGGCCATTTTGAGGTTTGAAAAAATTATAATTGATATTATCATGGCTGTACTCCAACTACAATATTTAACTAGTACAGCACCACTTATATTAAAAAAGTATATAATTGACTTTTGCTGCAACAAAATGAAAACAAACAAAAAAAAGCCATGTGACATACAACACAGGATAATACACATACATATTAGACAAATTTACAATTAAAAACAAATGGTGAAGACATATTTATAACTATACAAGATAAGGCATTGAGAGCTAAAATTGTTAAGGCAATGCATTTTACAAAACAGGCAAACCACAGAGTTAAACATTTAAATAAGCAAATTATTGCCTTTTCATTTAAAGATTTTACTTAGAATTGATAAACATTTATATGAAGTTATTTGACACATTTGTATTAGTTTAGTAACTTTCGGCATTTTGTACTACTGTAAATTTACTTTACAACTGAGCTACACGGAAGTAAGGAAAGCTCATGTTTCAAATATTAGTCAGTGATTAGGATGAGTAGCAGAGTCTGTTTCTGTTGCTAGGCCACCATATCGTCAAGAAAGTTAGGTACATTTCCAGCTGTTGCATTTCTGAAGGTTTATAGTAATGAATTTACTGCACTTAAATAAAGTTTTTACCTTGTTTTCTCTTTGTTTTTGTTCTGTTTAGTTTTTCGTTGTTTCATCTTTATAGGAATGGTGGCTCCTGTAAAATTATAACCTTTAACTTTTTTAAAACAAAGAGAGAGCAGAAGTGAAGAGAGGTGGCAGCGTGGGGAGAAGAGCAATCTGGGATGGGGGGAAGATTTGAGCTGAGAAATTAACTCTATTCCATGGTATTTAAAAGTACAGGCAGCAACTGAGATTGTATCAAACTGAGACGATATAAAGGAAAACCTAACTGGTATGTATAAATCTTTAAGAAAGAATTTTATATAATTAGCCATGAGTGAGGCATGGGGGTGGGCTAAAGCAGTGGTCTTCAAACTTTTCTTCTCATGACCCAGTTGAAAAAAAATCATTTATGTCACAGCCCAACAATTACAGGGGAAACCATGACCCAATATCTGAGGGTCCACCACCCGGTACTGGGTCCGGACCCTAAGTTTGAAAACCACTGCATTAAAACATCTGAGAATCTGCACCTTTGATCTTTATCCTGTCTCTGACAGGAGAGTGGGGTCACTACCTGCTCTTCTGAAGCTTAAATTTGTTCCCCCAGTGTCTGTTGCTTTTGCCTACAAGCCAAATGGTTTGAAGGAGTGGTCTCTCCTGCTGTAGTTAACTGTTTCTGGAAATCTCCATGTGTTAATGAATTCATTCCAAAGGGGCAGCTGTGTTAATCTACTTCAGTAAAACAAACAAGGAGTCCTGTGGCAGTTAAAGACTAACACACAATAAATAAATCTGTTAGTCTTTAAGCACCACAGGACTCCTTGTTTGTATTAATTCCAGATCTTAAATTGTGTGGGCTCAGTTTTTCATGATAAAATTCTTTTCTATCCATTCCCACGTAGTCAAGTCTCAGCTCTTGTCTTCTAACATGCTCTGTGAACTGTTCCATTTTTTCCTTCATCTGATTTACCAGTCCAGTGAAAGCCTCGTCTTCTATTTCTCCCTCCTATGCACTGCTTCCGTTCTAATAGGCGCCAGTCTAGGTCTCAGTTTAAGTTTTACTGGAACCCGACTCCTCTCGTACAATTGCAATGTCGTGAGCCCCTTTTCGTATTTTAATTTTGCTAGGGCTGCCTTTTTCCATTTTGGTCCTCATTTGTCTTAATTCTTTTAATTCTTTGTTTCTGTTAGTTACTCTGCCAATTTTGTGACATGTTGCGTAGCATTCATGCAAGGCTCTATGTGATTTCTGAGCACCGTATAAATATCCTCACTAGACCACTGGGGTTAGGTACTGTATATCTCACCCTCATTTTATAGCTGGAGGAACAGACATAGAGGAGTGATTTGTCAAAGGTCACACGGATGACAAATGGCAGAGATGAGACAAGAACTCAAGGCTCCATGTTTAATCATCATCATTATTTATGTACGGGAATTCTCACTGTGAAACGTGTGCTTTCCAAATGTGCAAAACCAATCCCTACTCTGAGACCTGTATGACTGAAGCACAGTCAGACAAGTAGATGAAGGCTAGGAGCAAGGGGAAATTGTGTACAGGCTAACTCTTTTTATGTGGTAGAAATGGGTCCTTATGGGCTTGTCAGGATTAGGAAAAAGATGTGGAGTTTTTTTAAACATATTAGATAAATGATTTTAACTAACCTATGTTTCAGTCCCTAGCGTCTGTAATTAGACCCGTGGTAGCAGTGAACCCTAGCTACTGTGGGTGGGGCACTTAGTCTTCATCTTGACCAACTGACATATAACAATGGCCATACAGGGTCAGACCAGTGGTTCTTCTAGCCCTGGGCTCTGGTTTCCAACGATAGCCAGTGCCAGATGGAATAAAAATAGCACAATTATTAAAATAAACAAGAAATCTTGTAGCACTTTAAAAGACTAACAAATTTATCACATGAGCTTTCCTGGGAGAAAATCCATCATGGGATTTCTCCCATGAAAGTATGTGTGATAAATAAATTTGATAGTCTTTAAAAGTGCCCCAGGACTCTTTGTTTTATTGAACTAGACTAAGACGGCTGCCCTTCTGGAACTTGTCCACAATTCTCAAGTGATCCATCCTATGTCATCCGGTCCCAATTTCTGGCAGTCAGAGGCTAATAGACCCCCAGCATATGGGTTTGCTTCACTGAACATTTTTGTTAATAGTCATTGATGAACCTCTCCTCCATGAAATTATCTAATTTATTTTTTAATCTAGTTATACTTTTCACCTTGACTGTGTCCCCTGTTAATGAGTTCCACCAGCTGACTGTGTGTTGTGTGAAAAAGTACTTTCATTTGTTTGTTTTAAACCTGATGCCTCTCAATTTCGTTGGGTGACCCCTGGTTCCTATGTTATGTGAAGGGTAAATAACGCTTCCTTATTCACTTTCTCTACATGATTCGTTATTTTGCAGACCTCTGTATTATCTCAATCGGTGTGTCTTTTGAAAGAGGACCAGTTCACTTCTCTTTAATCGTTCCTTGTATGGAATCTTTTCCATATCCTTAATCATTTTTGTTAAACCTTTTCTGAACCTTTTCCAATACTAATGCATTGTTTATGAGTTGAAGTATCTAGAACTGCATGCTGTATTCAATGTCTGTGTAAGCCATGAATTTATACAGTGGCATTATGATATTTTCTCTTTTATTATCTATCCCTTTGCTAATGATTCTTAACATTCTGTTAGCTTTTTTGATTGCTGCTGCATATCTGACAAGCAGATGTTCTCACTGATCTATCCATAACGATTCCAAGATCTCTCTTGAGTGGTAATAGCTAATTTAGAACCTGTCATTTTGTATATAGAGTTGGGATTATGGTATCCAATATGCACTAGTTTGCATTTATCAACATTGAATTTCAGCTTCCATTTTGTTGCACTGTCACCCAGGTTATTATGATAAATGAAAACCTGCAACAGGTGCCAAGGTGATGTTGCCATTCTTCAAATGCACTTTTTATGGAAAGCAGCTCTTTGTCCAGTGTTTCATAGCTCATCTCTGCAGGGTGATTTTTTGAGAACAGAATGAACAAGAGTACAGAACTGACTGGGTCCCAAGTCACTGTGAGCATTCAGGGCCATAGGTTACACGGGAGGCATACACTTCCACTAGAAATGGATGCTTTGGATTGGGGCGTGCCAGAAATGGGGTCATGTTGACAATAACTTTTAGCTGGTCTAAAGAGACCTGGGCCTTGAGCAATCAAGTGAATCACATGTTTTTGTGAAGGAGGGAAGTCAGGAGAGTTACTAATTTGGAGAAGTTGGCAATGAATTTCCTATCAAGATTTGCAAGACACAGGAAATGGTGAAGTTTCCAGAGCGCCTGAGGTGCTGGCCAGTTGTGGATAGAGGGATCCTGAGGATATGCAGAGGTGGTCCAGAAGTTACTCATCCAGGTGGTTCAGAAGGTCTTCATCTAGATAGTTGCCTAGTTTTACAACAGGCTGCATAAGAAGCACTAGCAAGGTCAGTACAAAGTAAAATGCCATCGAGACAACGAACTGTTTATACTGCTCTATATTATTAAATCCAGTGTTGGCATTCCAGTTGGTTCCTTTTATAATTATATGGTAAGCCACTCTTCAGCAATAGCGTGCTGTGAAACTTTTATATTTTTGTGGTTGATTTTGTAAGTAGTTTTTAAGTGAGGGAAAACTTGGGGCTAGGCAAGACCAATCAGACTCCTGAAAGAGGTATATTATTCTGGAAAGGGTGCAAGTCACTGGCTTAGCTGATCAAAATGGTCCTTTTCTGGCCTTGAAATCTATGAATGACGCCAGAAGTCAGGACAAGTTATTTCTTAAGCAACTATTATTAATGTGTAGATAGAAAAACTGTTTTGTTACAAGTTCCAAAGGGGTAGCTGTGTTAGTCTAGTTCACCAAAACAAGCCCGGAGTCCTGTGGCCCTTTTAAAGGCTAAGAAATGTATTTATTGCATGAGCTTTTGTGGGGAAAAAAGTCCCACAAAAGCTTATGTGATAAGTAAATTTTCTAGCCTTTAAAAGGGCCACAAGACTCCTTGTTTGTGTTCTTATGGGGGCTTCAGTTTGGTAGATGTAGTTTGGTAGTCTCTTAAAACCACTAGCATAACATTCAAGTTTATAAAAACAATACATAATTTTCTAACACAAGACAAATTGGACCCATCATGAAATAACTGTATTTTGAACCTCATTATGGTGGATAAAGAAGAAGTAACCTTGGGACTATAAATTAGTAGTTGCCTAGAGACCAGTGATCATGACATGATTACTTTCAACATGGGCAAAAAATCAATCACTAATATACATACCAGGGGCTTCAAAAAGGTCTGTTTACCCATAACTGAGGAAAATTATAAGCAAATTTGACTGGTAGGAAAAACATACACAGAAAAATGTGAATGATGTTGGGAGCTCATTAAGAAGAATTTATTAAATAGCCAAAAATATCATTCCATAATTAAGAAAAGAAGAATTTTCATTCACATGTCATACTGGTTCAGATGTGAAATGAAGGCAGTTAGAAATAAAAAAGCAACATATAAACAAATAGAAAAAAGACAAAATGGAAATCAGTATAAATTAGATGTTATGAACTACAGAGAATTGATAAGGGAAGCTGAAAAATCAAGGAAAACTCATGACTGACAGAGGTAAGGACAATGAAGAATATTAAAATTTATGCAAAACAAAAGAAATCCTAGCAATGGTAGGGCCACATTACTAGATGGAGGTGGTCAAATTGTTAAGGATGCCAATATTGCTACGTATTCAAAGATAATGTACAGTCAGAATATAAGGATAATGGAGTATTTTCCAGTTGATTGGTAACCAAGGAGGATGTTAAAAAACAAGGATTAGGGTTAAGCATTTTTCTTTCAGGAGGCCCAGATAATGTTGATCCAAGAGTCATAAAAGAACTAACTAAGGAGAGCTCGCCACTGATATTAGTTTTCAATTAATACAGAGCTGGAATTGTATTTTGGAATACTGAGAACTTTCTAGGAGATTCAAAGAGTGCTAATGTTGGGTCAATATTCAAAAAAGGCAAGTTGGATGACCACGGTGACTCTAGGCTGGTTAGCCTGACATCATTCTCAGACAAAATAAAAAGCTGTTGCTGGGCTCAATTAACAGAGAACCAAAAGGTAGGAATATAATTAGTGCCTCTCAACATGGTTTTTATGGAAAATAGCTTTTGTCATGAAAATCCGACTTCATTCTGGCTATGTTCACACACGGGTTTATTTCAATACAAGTTGTTTCAATACAAGTTGTATCGAAATAACGCCTTATTTTGAAATAAGTTAATTCGAATTAAGGAAAAAAGCTCAAAGCAAAATAGCAAGTTCAGACAACAGTTATTTCGAAACAAGTCACTGTTGTTTCAAAACAACATGTTCAGACAGCATTGTTTCAAACCAACGTTGTTTTGTCCCCACATTGGGTTTAAGTTGTTTCGAACCAACGGTGTGTTGTGTGAACATGGCCTTTCTTATTTTGAAACAACCTCTGTTGTTTCAAAATAAGACTGCTGTGTGAACACACCCTCTGTGAGATTACAACTTTAGTTGATAGAGGTAACCACACAGATTTAAGATGCTGAGACTGTGGTAGGCCTTTGACTTAGATCACAAGGCATCCTAACTAAAAAATTAGCACAGCATAATATCAGCAATATATACATTAAATAGATGAGGAATCGGAAGGTCTTAAAGATGGGGGTCGAGTGGTGTTATGCAAGGATTGGTGCTCGGCCTGACACTATTCAACGTTTTCATCAATGATCTGAAAATAAATTCAGAATCACTGCTGATGAAGATTGCAACTCACACCAGGACTGTAGGAATGGTAGCTAATGACTGAGGAGAGGACAGTTATACAGAGTGATCTGGATCAATTGGTAAAATGGTCAAAACATATTCTAGCACAGCCAAAGACAAAGTTATGTATCGAGGCATACGGAAGGCAGACCACACTTACAGATCAGGGGCCTGTAGGCTGGAAAGCAGGAATCTAATCAGCCACATGGTGACCTCTAAAGTCTTGGGGCTACAGAGATGAGCTGTCATACCCTTATTGGAGAAGTCAGATATGTAAGGCTGGAAGGGACCTCAAGAGGCCATCTAGTCCACCCCCTCTGTGCTGAGGCAGGATCGAGTGTACCTAGAGCATCTATGACAAGTGTTTGTTGAGCCTGTTCCTAAAAACCTCCAATGAGAGAGATTCCACAGCATTCCTAGATCACTTGTCCCACATCTTCACTCTCCTTACAATTAGAAAATTACTCCTAATATCTGACCGAAATCTCCCTTGCTCCAAACTGAGCCAATTGCTTTTCATCTTTCCCTCAGTGGACAAAAAGAACAATTGATCATTCTTAGTGTAGTCTATATTATTCTATTAATATGTTAGTGTGGAAGCAGGAGATTCATGTGGGAAAACTGAGGCTTGTACTCAGTTTGGGAGCTACAAAATGCCTGAGATGTAGGTATCAGGATGGCCTTTGTAGATAAACGAGTGGAATGGGATTCAAGTGATCTTTGGCAAGTCAGTTCTTTCAGATTCACACATGTAAAATGGAGATAACACTTCCTTCATCTGTTTAGATAGCAAATTCTTTTTCCATGGAGGGTCTGTCCATTACTGTGTATGTATAGTATCTTGTGGGGCTCCAGTCTCAACTTGGGGTGGCCAAACTTATGAAACTCAAGAGCCACACAAGTTGATTGTGAAACCTTCAAGAGCCACAGTGAGGCATATAGCCATATAATTTTGCCTACTTCATTGACTTGCTGATGTTCTTCCACGAGCCACACTTTTTCATTCAAGCATGCAGCTCCAGAGCCACAGTTTGGCCACGCCTGCTCAACTGAGATCTCTAGATGCAACTTCATTGCAAAATTATAATTGGTGAATTTTTTTTAAAGTTAACACTAAAAATTAGGTGTGTTCTGGACTGTATCTATTCTAAAAGCAGCAAATGAAACAAAAAATCAAGAACGTGTTTCATGCTCAAAACTTCCTAACCTCAGAAAATCTGTCCATATTGCAGCTTTATTTTATTTATGCTATCCCCTTAGGTCCTATGCACCCAGAGTGATCTCATTAATGCAGCTCAGCTTTCATGTTTATGAAGCTATCTTGTCTCAGTTCCTAGCTGCAGACTGAAGATGCTTACACGGGGAGACAGAGGCATGGAACCAAGGGAGACAGCAAAAGCCAAAGGAAAAGAGACAGGAGGCTAGTGTCAAGTCTGCAAGATGAAGGAAATGGATCCAAATGAGAGAGGTGCATTGAATGTCTTGTGATATGGTCTGGCGACAGATCAAATACAAATACTGTCCTCTAAAGTGGAAATGAGTTGTGCTGGGGTTTGATTTGTGGTGGCATTGAAAAGGCTTTCCACAATGATCTTTTTACTGCTCTTGTTCCCTGAGCTTCTTTGTCACTTGCTACAAAATGCTGGACTGATCCCCCAGCCTCTTCTCAGTCCAGTCCTCTCTTGCTTGGCAATAGGTTGGCTGCCAGTTCTTGGGTTAGACCCCTTGCAATAGCCAAGCAAAGCCACAAATCACTGCTGCTATTTTAGAATTGCCATGCCAGCTGAAAGTTGTAGCATTTATAGATGCCATGCGTCTGCAGGGTCTCTACAGGACTATGATCCCAAACTCTGTTTTCAAACAGTCTCTATTTCTCTGCCAGACACTCCATGGCTCAGGCAAGTGCTGTAGGTGTCTCTGCTGCTCATGGTTCTTGCACCTATGAGGGCTCCACATTCCTCCCAGGGTAACCCTGACAATGTCACCCATTTCTCCCCAACTGCCCTGCCACCTGGCCATGTCCCACCCTCCCCAGCCCTGGGGAAAAAAGCAACAGCAGATTCCCCCCTTAGGAGATTCATCACTCTGTCCCCTGTGGCCCCACTGCTGCTCAGCAGATGCCTCACCCATTTTTCAAAACATTCCTCTAAAAAGGGTGCGACAGGGGAGTTTTCCTGCAGCACAGAGTCCCCTCCCTTTATAAGCTTCTTCTTTGATAGGTGAACACTGAAAATTTTCTCCAGCCAAGCAGCAGGCCTGAAGGTCACCTCAATCCAATGTCCCCAGTAACAATAGTAAGAGTGGGGGATTTACCCCTTCCTCTGCATCTCATTGTGGTACTCTCACATAAACTGATTAGCACCAGGTTGCTCATTGAGTAAGTCATCGCCCAATATGCCAGGGGCTCCACTGGTGATGGAGCTCCCTTGACGGTGTCTGCATCCAGATGATTTGACTCAGCACGCCTACACGTGGTGAACGCTAGCCCATCATGTGCTAACTTCCAAACCTAACCGGTGCCATTAGAATGCTAAAATTAACAATTTCTGTAGCTTTTTAATGTCCATTTTTGTGTGGATTCTAAAGGCGGAAGGGACCATTTTGATCATGTAGGTTGACCCTCTATGTATCCCTGGCCATAGAACGTCCCTGAATTCATTCCCGCTTGAACTAATCTTTTTTTAAATGAAGCCAATCTTGATTTAAAGATGCCCGGTGATGGAGAGTCCACCACACCTCTTGTGTTAGTTGATTTTATGATTATTTACTCTCTCTTAAAAATATTTGCCTTATTTCTCGACTGATTTTGTCAGGCACAGCTTTCACTTTTTGGGTCTTGTTATACCTGTATCAGCTAGACACCCCCTTATTATCAACATATTGGTTCTCAGGAAAACATCAAGGAAATTAAATGAAAAAAAAATCTTTCAGTGCTAGTGTGTGTTAAAGCTTAAAACAACACAGACTAAGCTTTTTCAGAAGAGGTTTTGGGGGGAATTAAGCATCCAAATCTCATGGGATTTCAGTGGGATCTGCATACCTAATTCCCTTAGGTTCTGCTGAAAAAGCATAGTCTGTTATGGCAGCCTTAATCTTCAATGAATTTACTTGTTTGCGTTTCCTTTTTGAATATATTTATAGTTTGCAACATAAGGAGTTACTTGTGTAGATCTCCTCCCACTAACAGGATCATATAGTTAGTCATTTCTATTTTATTTTCCTCTTTAATTTAAAGCCTGCTGTTAAGAATTAAAAGTGACTTCTTGGAATACAGTAGAGTTATTTGCTTGGAAGCAATACAACTCCATTAGTCTTCAGATTCTAGATAGACTGCCATTTGTTTCTCACCACCCTAAATGCTGTCCAATGCCTGGGAGTTTTTTAATGGATCTTTGCATTTCATGTGTGGTTGTCTTGACTCTTTAAACTTCCATCTCCTTAATAATGCCAGGGGCCTCACTGACTCCTCTTCTCCATGCTTAAAGGCTTGGTCCAGGCCGTGCCCTGGGGATGGATGAACAGCTTGGTCATCTGCATCCTCTGTCTGTTTCATTCATCTGCCCATGGCTGAGATCAGTCTACCTTGAAGTCAGGTGTAAGAAGCCAAAGATAAGTCAGCGGAAGAAGACAGAAATTCTTAAAGGAAGTGAGAGGTGAAGAGGAGGGGCATGGTTGGCTTATGTTTGGATGGAAGAATTGACCATTAACAAACCAAACCAAATCAAGGGGAACTGTACAGCATTTGAGCTTACCCAAGACCTGGTTTGGCCAAGGGCTGTCCTTAGTTTGATCTATGTGAGCTATGACTAGAGTTAAAATGTTTGATACTGACACTCCTTCACAGTGTCAATGTCCTTATGAACATGCTGGCAAATCTTGGGGAGGGAGCAATTTTTGCAGCTCTGTGCACAAATAGCCAGCAAAACGTCAAAGCAAAGAAGGCCCCAGAAAAGTCAGCACACTGTTCACATGTAACCTTGGGGTGGGCTATATTTCATTTAATTGCCCTACTCCACTGCCTCAAAAAAAAAAAAATTAAACACAGAGAAGCAGCTGGAGACCCAGGATTCAGTCTATAAGGCTACATCTATATGAGCAAATTAGTCTGGACTAAGGAGGCTTAATGTGGACTAACTTTGTCCCTGTCTACGCTAAGCTTTTCCTGGTACGAACTAAAAATTTTTTTAGTTTGAACTAAGCAAAGCTTAGTTATAACTAGTTAGTTTGAACAGTAAATTCAGACTAAGCACTTAGTTTGAACTTTAGTTGCACTTTACTTCAAACTAGTATGATACAGTCATGCTAGTTTGAAATAAATAAGTTTGAACTAAGTGGTTAGTTCGAAGTAGCCATGTTTTTTAGTGTAAACTAGCTTCGCTTCTTTAGTTCACACTGAAAAGGTAGTTTGTGTCCTGGGGTGCATATCTACATGATTTTCCTATTCACTTGTACACTGTGATTGTATGATTTGATGCCAGTTAGGCATAAGGTGTTTCTTTATGGATGCTCATAGCCCACTCTACATTATTAATATGATATCATGTTTCCCACAACTTCATGCATGTGCACAGATGTGTAGCATGTTTAGTATGGTTCCGGGGGGTTGGGAGACGGACAGAACAGCAGCAAGCAAGCACCTGGAGGAGACAAAAGATAGGCATATTGAGGTGGCTAAGACAAGACAAAGGGATCACCTTGGCCCAGAAAGGGAGGCGGCGAAGAGGTTCTTGGGAGACAAAGAAGAACACTTGGAAAGTTTTGAGGCTTTTGGCCTGGAACTCTCTGCCTGGAAACAACTTCAAGCAAGATTTGGGCCCTGGCTGGCCTCAGGCAGCGACTAGCTATGCAAACATCTAACAGCCTTGAACATAAACTAGTTCGGACTATGAGGTTAGTTTAAGTAGAAATATTAGGTTAGCATTCGTATTTCACCTTTGATTTCCTTGTGGTCTTTCCGGACTCATTCATATTGTGATTCTGCCATGACTGGCCATATTCTCACTTATAATTATAATCTGATCAATAAAATTGTAGTTATTTTCTCTGAAGCTGTGTGATCTTTAGAGGGTGTGAGTGAAGAAGGCTGGACACAATCAGTTTCTTTCTTAAATGGATGGAATAGAGTGCATAGTGGTTGGGAGTGGGTCCCAATCTCTGTAGACAATGGCTCCTAGTGTGGTAACTGGAGTTGGGTGTGTTTGCTGGGGGACTGTCCTCAAGCAGCCAGGGGGCATATATCCACTGCTTGGGACTGGTTGCATGCCAGAAGCCAGAGTGGACAGACTCAGGAGTAAGTGGTCTCTTGGCAAAGTGGGGCAAATCAGGTTTCAGGAGTGGGAATTGGGAGGTCACAGCAGCACACTGGACTGGATCTGGGGAGCGGCCTGTCACTGTTTGAACTAAAAACAGCTTCCTTAAGTTGACTTAATAACTCTCACTCTGTGACCATCTCAGTCGACTTAAGAAGCCTTATGTAATAACACGTACCTGCTTAAGTTAACTTAGTAAAGTCGACATAAGCACACCCATTTTTTATTAGGACACTTTCTTAAGTTGACTTAACCAACTTTGTTAAGTTGACTTAAGAGCAGGGTGAACTTAAGTTGACTTAATAAAGTTGACTTTAAGTAGACTTTATTAAGTCAACTTAACAAAGTCAACTTAGCTTTTGTAGTGTAGACCAGTGGTTCCCACCATTTTCTCTGCCGTGGCACACCTCGCTATCTTTAATTAATTTGAGGCTCTCCATCATATAGTTTCCAAATGAACTCATGAATATTCATGAGCCAATCCAGAGCTCTTTGAGTAGTTTTTCAAAAAATTTTGTGGCACACCTACTCGGACCTGATGGCACACCTGTGTGCCATGGCACACTGGTTGGGAAACACTGGAGTAGACATAGCCTTAGTTAGGCATATGAGTTACACGTGCCCAACCACTTCATGTCAATGACCAAAAAACCCACAATTCTGCCAGGGTACAGAGATTTGGGTGTCCCCATCATTTAAAACTGGGCACCAGAACTTCAGAGGACATGATTCAGCGTAACTCCACTGGGTTAATTGCCGGTATCCTTGGCATTATACATACATATAATCCAACCTCCTGTCCCCTGAATTAGCAGAAGTGAAGGTTCGCTTTTAAAGATCAGATCAACTGCAAGCCAGAGGCAAGAGGAAAGGGATGAATGCCTGATGAAAAAGGGGAGACATATGTAGCATGGGGTACGTTGGTGAATTTTCTGTACCTTAAAGTACTTAAATCATTATTTGAGGACTTGAATAACTCAGTCCTATGTTAGAGGCTTATTGCTTAAGTAGGTGGGTGAGGTTTTGAGGCCTGCATTATGTAGGAGGTCAGACTAGATGATTATACTGGTCCCTTCTGACCTTAGCGTCTATGAGTCTAAATGAAACAGGGCAGTAAGGCAATGAATCTCCTTGGTTATATTAAAACAATATCATTAGCAGACTAATGGCCTCATGGTTCCAGAGAAAGCATAGAATATAGTTTATAGTGTCTGCCATGAAAACGTTACTGCAATTCCCCTTTGGCAAGGCCATTAGAGTTTATCTCAGGTCTCTACCCACAAGGGGGCTTCAGATTCCCCTCCTCAACCCACCAATAACAGTCTGACTCTAAAAGTCAAGCAAACTGGTGCCTGCATTTGAGTCTTTTGCTCTGTAGCCAACAAATACAGTACAGAGAAACCACACGGGCTTAGCTGGGCACCAAAGAGCAGAGCTTGCTAGTAATACTAGGCCTAGCTTAGGGATACTCAGACCTCAGTGGTTCATGAGCCAAGTTAATGATAAACATTATGCAAAAGAGCGACAGTAGAGTGAATTCATTGTTTCGTTTACTCTTGCTCTTTCTTATTCTCACTCCAAAATGACTGACCATCTATTTCGAGTTGCTCAGGTATCATGACTCCCCTCTCGGCATCACCGGTGAATTCCAGAGAGGAAGAAGCCAGACATCTGCTCGCTAGCTCACTGTAGGACTCACCACAAAGATACTAAAAGGTTAGTACCTGATGCCTTAAGGGCTCCACTTCAGGTTTTCAGTGTGAGTTTGCTCTGTCCCCTGAATTCACCTCCAGGCAGTGGGGCTTTTCTTGAAGGGATTGCTTCATTAGCCTTTCATCTCTCTGGGCTACCCACAAGGCAATGATGAAAGGCACTCTCATTATGGTACCACACACTCTCATCACTACAGGGCTCACAAACTATCTGACCTGATCCTATGACATACACTCCCCTGCATTTGTTTTGCTCCCATTCTATATGTTCCCTTATCTGATGCAACAGGACAAGGGGCTTGCATCTGATCTCACTAATGTTGCCATAAATTGGATGTAAATCCAGGCTGACCCTAGAGCAAGTGTGAAAAATTGGGACAGGGTGAGGGGTGGTAATCGGTGCTTGTATAAGAAAACGCCCTGAATATCAGGTCTGTCCCTATAAAACTGGGACATCTGGCCAACCTACATAACTCAATTGAAATAAATACCTAGCTAACATTTAACCAGTCAAGCCTCAAATTTCTTACCTGTGCTAATAAAAAACACCATCAGTACTCAGCATTTAAATCATTGTTTGCATCAGATTCCCATCACGGGTATTTGTCCAACCTATTGCAAGTGGTGGTTCTGTGTGTTAAGAAAGGGCAAGGTAGGACATGGGGGAACACCACCACTTTTTGTTTTCCAACTTGAGCCCAGATTCGGGTTGGCGACGGGAGTGAATGGCTGGGGCAGGAGAGCATCTCTAACACCTTCAACCATCATATTAGGTCAGGGGAACTGGGTGATAAGCCTGGTTTCTTCACCCTGCGTGGTACGTTATGACACACAACATACATGCTCTGACATTCTTCTTTTTATAGAATTTCTCCGTAGCAAAAACCTTGGTCTCTCCAAGCCATGTCACGCTGGTACAGACTCCCACGAACTAATTATGCAAGCTCTTCCTCTCATGCCCACAAACATCCAATTAAAATGTGCAGTCACCATGGTTTCTTCAGCACCAACTCAGGTAGCTTATCTGTGAAATGGAGTTTCGTTAAATCTATTTTCTCATTAGAAAAGGTGCTCGTTAGGCAGATGCTCTTTCCACATTTTCCAGCCACTGTTTATTGCCTGTTTATTTCTCAGGTGTTTTAACTCAATGCGCGGGCAACTGAAGGTCCTGTGAAGAGTTTGCGACAGATTTTTTTAGCTGAAACTAAGCAAACAGATATGGGGCTGGGGACAGGGACAGAGATGGACTAACATCCCTGTAGGCACAGGGCAATAAGATTTTGGGGGTAGGAAAGTGGGGTCTCTGAGACCTGGAGGACCATACTTACATTGGTGCCCCCTTTTCAGCAGCAGCACACCATGGAGGGGATCTGCAGACCCACGTCCTGCTCTCCTTGACTCTGCTCGTCAATGGCAGCAGCAGCATCCCATGGAGGCAGGGAGTCTGTGGGCCCACATCCTGCTCTCTTGGTCTTGTGGGGGCAGCGACGAAGCCATGACAGGCTCTGCGTGGCTCCATCCTTACACCCAGGTCGGGGTGGAGGACACCCTGGCTGCCTGTGAGTTGTGACAGCCTAGGCAGTGGGGCTTTTACTCTCACTTCTCCCCCCACTTCGCCTTTCCACACTGTTCCCCCATTCACATGCCCCTCTTCTCCAACTTCTTTGCCTCAGCCCCCTGATTTTCCTGCATCACCCCCATGTGGCCTGTCTCCTTCACCTTTTCTGGTCCATCACACCCCTGTTCTCTCCTCTGCCCAGTCCCCTCTCCAGCCCTGGCTTCCAGGGTTGAGGTCCCAGCCTCAGTCCTGCAAACAAAGGCAGCTGGTGGCAGCTTCCCTGGGTGGGGACAGACTTGCAATCAGCTCATCTCGGAGCGGCCTGGAGCCAAACCTCCCACTCAGCCGGTGGATTGACTGCGAGATACGGCTATCAGGAGAAGGGTGGGAAGATCTCTCCTCCATTCGTTCCAAATTGTGCCTGCCTGGGAGCAGAGGACAGCTGTCTGGGACTGGCTTTTTGTGGAGCGGCCCTGGGCTGCAGCCCCTAAAGCGCCTGCATTAATCAAGCCCTGGACAGGGAATGCCCATTATGGAATATGGGCAGGCTGGCTGGGGGCAATTATTTGCATAAAGACAAGAAGTTCCTTGAAGAAGAGAGGTTTAATCACACTTCTCTCCCATCCCCAGTCCCATGTAAAAAGCAAATTTCAGCCCAGTTTATCCCCCAATAATGATTTTGGCAGTCAGAGTTTAAAACTGATATACAGTTTAGGAAGTTTTGTAAGTTTCCCATTGGAAGTTTCAAAGCAACTCTTTTATACCCAGTAGCACATTTTCAAAGCAATTTTTACACTCAGAAGTAGATTTTTCAGAGCAACTCCTTTTCACCCAGTAGTAAATTTTAACACTGTTCATTAAGGTAAGATTGATCATTAAGATATGAGTTCAACCTGTAATTCAGAGGTATAGTACAAGGCAAAGAGCTGTTGGGCCACAGTCAGGATTTTCAGGTTGTGACACAAAATGTAAAAATGAGACTTCCTAGCCACTAAATCTAGTCTCTCCCTTTCTCTCTCATGCTCATCACCACGGTTTCTCAGCCTCCTTCCCCCCTCATGCTGCGTTTTTATTTCCAGCTCTTGCCCTTCCCCCATTTGCTGCATTTTCCACCTCCCTCTTATCACGTTTCCCTCTTCTTTGCTAATATTTCCAGCCATCTCTTCTCCTCTGCTTTTCTTTTTCTGTTCTTAATTTTACTGAAGATCTGAAGCAGGCTGGTGAAGTCTGTGTGGTGCTAGGCAACTGATAGGGCCAGGAGAAGAGACTAAAGTATTTCTGAATAAATAGCCAAGAGCTTTCACCTCCACCATCTGACTAAGGTCAAGGCCTTTGAAATGCCATGATTCCACTGTTGCAGATTTTAGCCCTTCCTGAAGACTGGATTCCAAACTCTCAGCTTTCATTAAAATAAGAAAGTGTCCAGCTCTTATCATTGTAGGAAAAACCTTGAAAATGTGACCCAAGTGCAAGAGGATGCCTGAGTTTGCAGAATCTGAACCTCTAGGTCTGTGAGATGTGAATTACCCTCTTTGCCATAGTTAGGCTCCTGCAGCTCTGTGCCCAAGATGCCCTAGACCCCAGTATTCCCGCCAAGAGATGTGCCATGTTGCTGCAACCAGGCATTTGTTTTGTCTCCCTTTCCTGCTGGGACCTGCCTACAGCTGCCTCTCACTCCCTTGTTTTACCTGTAAAGGGAAGTTAGATGGGTTATAGGGCACACACCCCACATTGTGATATGGCGCCAGAGCTGGAATCCATCTTGCATCCATGGAGGGGGAGGTTGGGTAGCCAGAAGAATAGGCTAGAGAGTTGAGTTGCCTGAAGAACAGTGCTGCACTCAGTCCTCCACAGCTGAGCATCTCACACACCCCTTTTCCCTAGCAAAGGTGAGGTGGAGCCTGGGGAAAAAGTTTCTGACCTGGGCCCCCTAGACAGTATCATTAGATCCAGGAGTGGAGCCAGCTGCCTGGAGGTGACAGCAGGGGAAAAAAGCCACCCCAGAAATAAATACCATCTAAATAGACAAGGAAAATTTATCTCAGTGAATAGTTGAAGCTGCTTACTCTTGGGAGTTCTGGTGGGTGTATATTTAGCACCTCTGCTTAATATGCAGAAGGTCCTGGGTTCAAGCCCCGGGGGGCTGGACTTGATGATCTCACGAGGTCCCTTCCAACCCTATGATTTGATTTGATATTCCATGACAGCAAGTACAATCTGGAGATGGCTGGTGAAGGAGTTGGCTCCACTATTCTGTGGAATACGTGGGGCCCTAACTAAGGCATTTGCCACACCATCCTGCTTAGAGTTATATTCTGGGTGGGATGAGTCCTGTGATGGCACTCCATTATGGTGCTCTTGTGTTTGTCATCAGCAAGGCTTGCACCTTGGATCTTGAGCGCCAGTGAACTACATCCAACAACTGCTTGTGCTAGTGGATGGCTATCCTTTGTGGACCAGCTGCTAATGGGCCACACATAACATGCTCTACGAGTGTTTTATAACAGCACCATTGTGTAGCAATTCAGTCCAGCACATTTGAGGAGCCCCACACCAATTCTCTTGTCTTCTCTTGTGCAGATTGGGTGTGGGACCTTTCCAGGTTCACCAGCAGAATTAGAGCAGCCAGTAGAAGAAAATGCAGGATACCAAATAAAGAGATGCCTTGCTCACACCTCCTTCAAGGACCTCAGCTGAGCCCTGACTGAGGACATGCTGCATACTCACCCTCCCATGCCATGAGGATGGCCTGGCCAAGCCTGTTTCGATTCAGTGGCCATGACTCTTTCCTTCATCATTTCTCCCATGTAAATACACTCCGGTAAATCTTGCTCATGCAATCTCAACTCATGTGATCTTCTGCTTCTCCCAGGTCAGACTGGAACAGCATTTTACCACCAGTGCAAACCTCAAGGAGAAGCCAATCCACTGACCTCCTAGGAAGGTCTGCATTGTTCCAGGGCCATGCCACAGGTGGGCCAACTTTGTGCCATTCATGCTGCAGAGGTGCTCATATCATGCAAAGTTACACAGTGTTTATGGGGGGACAGTAGCCTCATTGTAACTCTGAGGAGCCTTTCCACTCAGATCATGCATTTGGTGTGATCAGGGTCATCTGGCTCTCAGAAGGAAGGACTTGGTTGTGTATGTCTCTTTTCTGGCCAATGCATGGGATTCTGTAGTGAGTCTGTGGGTTCCCTGATAGCATAAAAGCTACAGCTGACTGAAGAAAGCCAGCTAGAGATGTGGAGGAGTCATGACAAAGACAGGTATTAGTTCAATATAGAGCTGAGGGCAGTTTAACTATTAGAGAAAAATGGGTCTGTCCCCCAAGCTTTTACTCGCTTGCTGATTCTGTCCCTTCAGTACAACTGCAAGGTGCCTGCCTTTTTAATCTTGTTTCCTATAATAATTGTATATGCCATTGAAGGTTTTAATGGAAACTATTCCATGACCCCTTTTTTACATCAGCAGAAAAAAATACTTTTATAAAAAGGGGGCAGGATGGCAGACAGGTTAACAGTGGATTGCAAGAGTGTCTTCCCAAAAGCATGTAGTCAGCCCACACAATTCACTACCACCGGGAAATGAGAAACCAAGCAGCTGAATAAATTTATAAGCATTCAGAACATTCATAGTTATGTACCCTAGGATTATGGCAAATAAAGTTCCTTCCTCAGGGCATAATTTACCCTTTGTGGGAACCCGAAGAAAATTCCTCCTCCCCTGTATAGAAATGCACTGCTAGCTAGCTACGATATGATGGGGGGAACTTTGCTGTTGGCCACAGCTGCAAGCAAGGTGTTAGGTTTGATGGATCTAGTGTTGCAAATCCTACATTTGGCTGGAGGATTGGTCACTGCAATGTGGGGTCTTTGCAGATGCTGATGGGGTGAAGGACATGGAGAAAAAGCAGGGTGAGGGCTCTGGAGAAACGGAATGATTTTAGCAAGGTTAACACAGGAGGTACAAGTCATGGACGTGTGGCTCAGGTGTGTTTTAATATGGGCATCCTAATCAAAGAATTTAATTCATAAACATATACTGAATCATTGTTCAGACAAAAGTGTCATGCTGGCCTTCAGACAGAAACTATGACAGCCGCAAACATGTTCAGAAAAGCAAATAAAATGGTAGAACACGTAAAGCCTGGGACAGAAAATAATAGTGAAAATATTAGCATGCCATTCTATATAGCACTTTCCCTGGTACACTGAATGTTATCTAGGCCACCCTCTTTATAAAAAACATGCAAAGAAAAGAGGGGTTTCAGGCATGGGTGACGAGAATACGGAGAAGCATAAAACAACATTCTATGAAGAGAGCTTGAAAAGACTGGCCCTGCTTTGTTTAAAGATGAGGTAAATAAGATGGATTGTGATAGATGGATACAGAAAAATATGTGAGCCAGAGGAGATGAACTAACCACTCCTCTTGACTCTCTCACAGCACAAAGAGGGGCTGGTGGTCGAAGCACCAAACTGGCCCCAAGACACTTGGGCACCACCATCGACTCCCCTGGTGTTATGCTGAGTAAGTCACATCATCTCCATGACGCAGTTCCCCATTTGTAAAATGGGTGTTTTAATGCTTCCTTTGTCTGTCCAGGCCAGGCATGGCCAAACTGCAGCTCATGAGCCACATGCGGCTCTTCAATGCAAAAGTGTGGCTCACAGAAGAGCATGGTGGGGAGAAGCGCGGCATGGTTGGGGATCGTGTGGAGAAGTGCAGCACGGTCAGAGATGGTGAGAATGCAGCGGCATGGTCAGAGACAGTGTGGAAAAGGTGGCATGGTTGGGGCCTCGGATGGCGCAGAGAAGCGCAGCATGGTCAGAGACAGGTGGAAACAGCAGCATGGTCGGGGACTCGAGGATAGTGAGGTGAAGCGCAGCATGGTCAGAGAGGGCAGTGAGAAGTGGTGGCATAGTCAGGGCGGCAGGGAGAAGCTAAGTTTTTACTTTATAGGTAGGCCCAGTTTTCATGGTAAACTTAAGTAACTACTAGAATCTGACATTAGTAGGATCAATATTTGCCCTCTTTTTATGATAAAATTAAAGCGTTCAATGAATTTTAAACTTCGTAATTTTGGAGTAGGTAAAAATATGGCTATATGCTTCAGTGCAGCTCTCGAAGGTTTAGTAGTCAACTTGTATAGCTCTTCCATAAGTTTGGCCACCCCTGGCCTAGACTGTAAGGTCTTTGGGCAGAGTCCATTTCTTGTGTGTGCATATAGCACTCAGCACATTTTGGGCCTCTCCGCACCACTTTGGTATAGCAATAGTAATAAAGACAAACAGGTTATGCAATCTGATTGGAAGGCAGCAAATCTAAATCTGATCAAAAATACTTTTTTAATACAGACAGTAATGAAACAGTGGGATTCATTGCCATGAGGAGTATATAAATGAGAACATCCACAGTTCTTTACACAGGTAGAAGGGATCTAGCGATTGTCATGACCAGGGCATAAGCCCCCTGCTAACAAAAGAGTGTCAAGAAGAAAACTGCCCTGGAGACAGATAATTTCATCCTTTCTTGTTATCATTGCCTATCACCAAAGCCCTTGTCCGGCCTTTCTCTGAAGAAGCCATCATAGACAGTTATTGGAGACAATATTGGGGCTAAATGAGACGCGTGTCCAATCCAATCAAAGCAATTACTATGCTCCCCAAATGGACAAACTCTCTTGCCATCAACGTCCTCTTGTCGCCATAGAATAATGCTGAAGTTTTTCTTAATCAGTGAAATCTTTCACCTAACCTGAACTGATTTGTCACATTAAGGACAAAATATTTTTGAATGCTTTGCTTTTCATGCCCTGCACCTCAACAAATCTTAGTTTAGGCACAGGATATATTAGCATACTGAGTTGCCATGGCAAATAATATATATGCACCCTTGTTTAATATAACTCTTCCAACACCTTAATGCCAGAGGACTGTAATTTTGCTTTGGAGTCTAACAGATAGATTCAGAGAACAACCGAACAGTAGCTGGGGAAAGGAATTCAGTTGCCATCTCCATGGCATCTTTTGTCTCTGCTATGAGAACAAAACAGACAAATGGCCAATTTGGGTCAGACCAATGGTCCATCCATTTCACTATCTTATCTCCATCAGTGGCCAGTGCTAGATGCTTCAGAGAGAAGGTATAGAACAGGACAATCATCAGATCTCCTCAGATGATCATACACAAGTCAGAACAATAAGAAACACACTAGTTAGCTTTTGAAATTACTTTAAACCAAAACTGGCTTCTAGACATGCAAGTGAGGCATCTGCTGGGGAGGAGGGTGCAGTAAGAATCAGCATGGTTAAGGCATTCAGCATATATCTCCCGGATTATTTATTGAGTGCTGCTAGTGTGTTTAAATCCCTACTTGACAAAAGAGGAGGCCCAGTCCCTTGTGCTGACAGTTTAAATAGCTGCACGTGCAGTCCCAGAGTCAGTGTTTAATGAGCTGAGTAGGTGCCAGGCACAATGGGCAGCAAACTCCCTTGTGGGATGGTTTGAAAAACGTCTCCCTTCGATGCACTGTACTCATTTAACTCCTCCCTGGCAGGCGCTCCTGAAAAGACTAGAGGCTGACCTGACCTCAAGGGGTTGAATTGCCTAGCAGCTAGAAGGCTGGATGTGGTAACCAGAAGATCTAGGTTCTGATTTCAGCTCTGTCAGTGACCAGCAGGGTGAACTTTAGCAAATCTCTGTACCTCTGCTGTCTTCTTTGGACATGTCCTTTCTCTCACTACATGTCCCTAGAAGATCCAGCATGACGGGGCCCTGATTTCAGCCAGGGTCCCTATCAGGGTTACTGGAACACAAGTAACAGACATTCTTACACTTTCTGGGAGGAAAGCTTGTTTTGCTGCCTATTCCTGCTGCAGTTATTAAATCTTTTTCATTTGAAGTAACCCCGGTGCACTTGCAAGCCATGGAAAGCTCAAAGGGGTATCAGAAAGCCTTCGGGAATACTCCACCTGAAGAAGGAATTTCCCGGCTATTAGGGACCAACTATTATGGATGGTTTGTGCCATTAAGAAGGTTCTGAGCCAAGCTGGGAGTATTCTCCAGTTGTAGCAGGTGTGCTGCACCATGCTATAGAAAGGGAGTAGATTGGTTTCCCGTCTGCAGACCCCCAGCTCTGTTGGTCTGTGTGTGCATGCACACTCACAATAGAAGAATGATTCTGTCTCCTCCGTGCCCTTTCTCACTCAGGGCTGTCCCTGCACTCACGACATGGCCGAGGCTGGATTCTTGCTCCCCTCCGCTCTGCACATGCATGCAAAACACAGCCACTATCAGCTCCTTAACCATTAGGACAGACCAGATACCAGGATACCAGCAAAAACCAAGCAGCATCCACTAGCCAGGGAAAAGTTAGAGAAGGGATTTCCAGGCAGCCTCATCAAACCTTTCCATCTTTAACGAGATAAGAGGATGTGGGTTTTGCTCTAGTCCAGTGGGTTGGGCATCCAATTACATGGGAACTGGGTTCAATATATTCATGCATGTGATTGAAATATTGCCTGTTTGCTGGGTTCAGTCACCTGAGGTATCCTAGAGCTAGTGGGAAAGAATGGAAAGCAAGTTTCTTCTTTTACCACCTGTCTTTAAGTAGATCCATTTCTGGACTCTACTCCTAGCACCAAAAAAAGTTAATCAGTCTACTTGCATTGGCTCACGGCTAGTCTATACTGCCATACAATTTTGGTGGCAATCAAAGGGAGACACACAAAGTACTTAAAATATTTTGTGTATCTCCCTCCAACTGCCTACCTTCTGCTTTCTGCACTGTCTTTGGTAGTCTGAGATGAAGGAAATCCTTTTCCCTCCAACTCAGGGCTTTCTCTTCTGCAGGGCTGGTCTTCCAGCTTTGGCTTCCTGATGAGCTGAGGTTGTCTTCAGAGACTCAATCAGTTGATCACAGAGATCGATCTGACAGTGGCAAATTTGCAGATATCATGGAAGACAAGCCCTAACACAGAAATATAAGTCCTGGAAATGGAACAGATGACGTGATTTGTAAAGAACGGAGAGCTATCATCTTTAGTCAGGATTCTTTGTAATGGTCACTTTGTTATTGATCTAGTGGAGTGCTGCATTTAGAAAAGGCAATATGCAAGATTTGCAGGCATATCTGGAAGACAGCCATGCAACAGAAAGGTCATCAATTCTTTCCCTGCATCCTGGGGTAGCCAAAAGCTGACAGGTGCTTTACATTGATAAAAGAGTAGCAGCGGGTCTCCAAAAACATGTCAAGATGGCAGATTCTCGGTGAGATTTCTCACACATTCCAGACCCAGAAGACATGTGGTGCCACATAACATGCTGTGGGACTTGTGTGTGATGTCTGCTTTTTAGTCCTTCCCGCAGCTCTGGCGGCTGAGGAAAATTATTGGATTCTTGTCTCCCATCTCCAAATCTTTGTGTCACAACAGGGGTTTAGCTGATACCCATTCTTTCCCTGAGTCCCATTCCTTTTTAATTAAACCAGGGAACTTAACCTTCTTAGAGGCTTCTGCGGTGCTGTCACTGGATGCACATCTGTGCACTTCTAGGGTATGATCTGTATAAAGTTTCCATTCAGTTTTGCAATGTAAATGTGTGATTTGATGTGAACAGTGTCATGCAAGGTTCCTTTATGAATGCTCATAACATATTCTGCATAATTACCATGTTTTCTACAGCAATATGTATGTGCACTCATGTGAGGCAGTTTACGTGGATCGGGAGGAATGAGGACCATGAGACAGGTTTTCCAGCAGCAGGAGTGGAGGTTGGAGAGATGCATAACAAAAGTATAAACTGGGCCCAAGAAGGAGGCATTGTGTGGAGACTGAAAACAAGGACAGAGAGAGGGAACAAAGGGAGAAGCTGCTAGCTAGGGCCAGGGAAACACCACCTTCAAAAGAGGTCCAAGAGACTGAACCTGCCCACATGGCCAGGGACGGCCAAGACTGACTGACAACTCCATCCAAACAATCAGTCTTGTGGGTCAGAAAATGCAAATAGACTAAAGAGTAACCTTGGAATAGTGTTAATAGAATAGTATATGTTTTATGTACCTTTTAGTTCCTTCTGGTCACTTCTGAATCCTTTATAAATTGGTTGTGCCTTGATTTGCTATATACTCACTTAAAATTATATCCTGATCAATAAATTAATTGTTTTATCTCAAGCTGTGTGGACTTTAGAGGGTCTGAGTGAGGGAGGCTGGGCATGATCCATTTCTTTGTTAACTGGATGGACATGAGTGTATAGTGATTGGAGAAGGGTCCCAATCCTGTAAAACAGAAGTTCCCACTGTGGTATCTGGGCTAGGGGTGCTCACTAGGGACCACCATCTGAGCAGCCAGAAGGCACACACTCACTGCCCGGGGCCAATCACATGCACAAGGCTGGTTTGGACTGACTCAGGAGTCAGTGGTCACCTTGCAAAATGGGGTAAATTGGGCTTCAAGAGTGGAGATCTGGGGGAGGGAGGGTCACAGGCGCCCCACATGCTCGCTATCTAAGACTGGAGATGAACTTGTCCAGGAGAGGGCTAAGCAGTTCAGGGCTATGTTTCTGGGGACTGAAAAACTAAGCCTGGTGTTGTGTTGGGATTCCCTTGCAGTGTAAGTCAGGCTGGTGAGAGCCAGAGTGTAACCCAAATCTGTCTGCCAGGCTGCAGTTGCACACAGACGTTCAGGGCGTGACTTGCATCCTGTGAGGCTGTCTGTGAGTAGCCCAGGTGGGACCTAGATCAGCAAGGCATTGTGAGGGCAGGAATGACGGAGCTGCTCGTTAGTCTGGATTGTGCCCTGGTATGGCACATCATGGCATCTCTTCTCTGGTGGAAAGCTGGCACCAGTCATCTCCCCCAGTCTTGTCATAAGAGAAAGGAAGGGGAACCTCTGTGGAAAGATGCGGGTGTTGTGGGAAGTGACCCCACTGTATCCAGTTCGCCAGTGGGTAAAATCCTATGTTAGTGAGATGGGTTACATGGGGGGGAGGTAATCAATTATTTTTTGTCAAGATACAAATTTCTTAGTTAAGGTATAGTCCAGATGCTGGAGAAAATAACAATGATGAAAATAATAATGAAATAAGATTTTGTGGTCTCTTCTAAAGCATGTGGTGGTCCAGATTTGGCCAGTGGGCTGCGATTGACAACCTCTGGGTTAGATCTGTTCCTGTGAGGCTTTAATGGGGCTGGGTGGTTGAGGATCCAGGAGTCACACCCAGTTCCCTACAGTGACATTCAGACAAGAAGGGCAAGACATTGTCCCACAGCACCCATAGATCCTGGAAGGTTTGTTGGCAGGCAGGGTTGCTGGCACAGACGTCCCATTCCACTGTTTTGGCCCTGATCCCTCTGTGGTACCGTAGCTAAAGCCCTGCAAATCCACAGATATCTGCATTATATCCACATGTGTGGATATAACTCTGATATCCACAGACCATTTCTTGTGGATGCAGATCGGCTACAGATCCACATATTTTTATTTGCACAGAGCTAGAGCCGTGCAAATATGTGGATATCTGCAGATATCCGCATTATATCCTCATCCGCAGATACAACACAGATATCCACAGACCATTTCTTGTGGATGCAGGTCAGATACAGATCCACATATTTGTATTCATGCAGGGCTCTAACCATAGCACCTATAAAAGCTAAGTGGCTGGTGGGGGCCTAGCTCACTTTGGATCCAGAAAGTCCTCCCAAGGAAGTTCACAAAATAGAGGGGAAGCCCGCAGGAGCTCTCACTGAATCAATCAGTTTTAACACTAATCAAAAACTGGAACTTCAGTCCCTGAAGAAATTCTGATATTTTGAAATTGGATTTTTGTCCAAAAATTGGGACAGAGTGTGTAAATAGAAAAATGTTCCAAAATATGTTGGTTTAGAAAAGTTGAAGCGTTTTGAGACATTTCCAGCTGACCCTGTAAGTTTCATTTTGGCAAGTTGCACTGAATCAAGACATTTGTAAATTTGTGTCCACTTGAGCTGCTGCTGCCTCTTGGGAATTATGCTCTGGGGGCGTCATGCCCCATTTACATTTCTGGACCAGGTGCCCTACATCTCCCATGATGCTCCATAGCAATATGACTCACTTGATGAATTGCATTGGTTCAAACATAGGGAAGGCCATAGTGTATCATAGGAAATGTAATCCCTCCTGAAAGCCTTGTCCATCCGAGGACAATGGAGGCATGAGGCACTTGAAGTATAACTCTAATGAGGACTACGGTGCAATTTAGGTGGACACAGATTAATCTCAAAGTGAGCCAGAAAGAAGTATTCCATTTCAAATCAATAAGCCACAATTGCTCCAATCAGATCAACTCAAAACAGTTTTCCAATGGAAAATTGAAGCATTGAGTGAATTAAAAATTTTCTTGAAGAAAAATTTCATTTTTGCAGAAACTGCACTGTCTCTCAACAAATTATTTGGCTGGAAAATTCCCAACCGGCCTTGGCTGCTATTACCCCAGGCAGGCAGATGTCACTAACTTTTTTTGCAGGATGTGAGGCAAGAGGGGAAATGATGCGATGGAAAGTGCTGTTTTACTCAGCATCCAACAAGTGGCCACTGGTAAATAATAAAGCACTTGGTCTTTGGACAGCAAGTCTTGATAGCCATGGAGAGATGGTTGTTAGCATAGCAGCCCAGTGCTTTCCTCAGGCAAACCAACCATTGAAATTAATAGCAAGTCATACCCGAGGAAAGGGATGAGGGCTTAAATGGGGTTCTGGTCCTCAGGTCCAGAACTAGGTGTTCTGGCACCTGGGGCAAGCAGGCCCAAAGGCACCCTCTCCCAACCCAGCCCTGATCTGGCATGGGCCCCATCCATTCCCAGCTACCACCCCAGCCGCTGTCAGGAGGCGGCAGGGAGCTGGATTCATCGCCAGCCACCTCCAGCAGGCAGAGGGGAGCTTTAGCCACCACCTGGAGATGGTGGGGAGACAGATTCATCCTCAGTCACCACCAACAGGTGGTAGGGAGCCCCAGCCACTGCTGGGGAGCTGAATCTGTCCTTAGCCACCTCCAGCAGGCAGCCAGGAGCCAGATCCATCCCCAGCGCTGGCAAAGAGATGGATTTGCTCTCTGCCACCTTCCAGCAGTGGCTGGAGATGGACCCAGCTCCCCACCATCCCAGGTGCTGAATTGTAGAGGGCAGGCGCGAAGAAGGTGGCAGGTAGGGGCTGCAGCTGCCAGCCTTGCGGCTCCGTCTAAGATTCGGTGTCTGGGGCTTTGCCCTGCCCTAGTTACAGCCCTGCTGGTCCTCCAATATAGGTGTAAGCGAGCACACTCACTCACTGAAAAGGTCCCCAAATTGAACAGACTCCAGACACAACTTTCTAAAGTGTTTGTGGGTGTACGGATTTGTGACAGCAGGGGTCTCTCAGGAAAGGGTAAGGCAGGCAAAAGCAATGATTTCTCTTCATAGCACGGCAGTTGAACCCAGAATCAGTTGCAGGTATGCTTCCTAGGTCATTCCCTACATGGGTGGTAGAAGCCAAGCAATTGACTTCCTTCTCTTTCATAGTCATCAAAGGCCTCACTATCTTGTTTCCACCATTCCTGGGACATGTTGATTGCTAGGAAATTCACCTCAGGTTGGATCTTCGAAGATATTTAGGTGCCTAACTCCCAGAGATCTGCAGCCTAATTCACAGACTGTCTGTTGTATTTTTCCACAGTGAGGATGCTTCTGCCTTGAGTAATGAAGGGCTGCGTGATGGAGCCCGGGTAGATCAAAGCACCTGGCTGGGATCGCAACTTCCTGATCATTGCTTTCAGATTTGCTGATGTCAAAATCCACACCCTGCATCCTTTGCCTGAGGATTCAGTGAGCCGTAAAATTCAGGAATTAAAAGACAAGCGCCCAATTCCAATCTTCCTTTCTAAGTGCATCCCCCCTTTACATAATCAGCTGGGAGTAGGGAGACTACTTCTTGGGGAGCAACCCTTTGAATAGCTATAGCCTGCCCCATCCAAGGTTCCTAAAGCACTTTCCAAATGCAAATAAGCCTCACAACACCATTGTGAGATACTTTAGATGTAATCATTCCTATTTCATAGTGGGGATGAGGCCCAAAAGCATAAGCAATTCACACTATGTAGAGAGAGAGAGAGACGGGGCAGAGTTGGAAATACTGATCAATAATTCTAATCCCTTTCTCTAACCACTAGGAAAGCCTGTTTTGGCACTTTTTTTTGTCAGTTATAGACAATCTGAAAGATGTAGCTTTATTATTTTGTCTCTCCTCCCATTCAGCCCCTGGAACCACTTCAGTTGATTTCATCTCTTGCTTCTAGCCATGTGTTTTATCACCTACACGGAGGTTATTCCTCTCCCCTCGCCTCCCAGTAATGATGTCTCCTCTCAGGTTTGTGGCTTGGCCTCAGAATGTCTCTGAGAAAATTTCTGAAGCTGGCATGGTTTTCCCCCACAATCATGTTGAGCGTGCCTGCCTCCTTTCCGATAATTGCTTCAAATCACCGGCACAAGACGAAACATGTCAGCAGTGGGAGGCTGTCAGGGACTGTGGATTGGGAAGCCCAAGGATTCCCATGAAGAGGTGGGTGGGTCGCTTTAAAGATGGCACTTAAGGCAGGTTTTCATTATGCAGAGAGCCTATATCTCTGCAGGGTGGCAGAGAGCCTGTATTTACAACGTTGGCAGCTTTCAATAGCAGTCTGCTTTTAATGAAGCTAGGCTGGAACATGGTGATTTTAGGCAGATTTCTGAAGAGAAGAGTGACTGCTTGCTTGATTGGAAATTAATTATGGAAGCAATCAACTTTAAGTCAAGTAAGCTCACTGAGATGGCAGTGGGAATCAGATCATTCTTGGCATGGGAAGCACATCAATTTGCTTTTCTCATGTTTCTGTTTGGAAGTATTCCTGATTTTGGAATAAGAGGATGGACGCGAACAAAAAAAGAAGAGCTTTCCTTATGTGGCGTTTTATGGAAACAAAATTGGTATTAGGGGGATCGACTGCCTCCCTGTTTCAAACTTTTTCCAAGTCTTTATGAGCTGATAACTGATTTATTCACTGAAGCCCTACCCACAAATGGTACTGCTTATGACTACAGCACTGCAAAAATTACAGGGTACAGAATTGCCACTCTACTGAACTAAAACTCCCATTGACTTCAATAGGTGTTTTGTAGAGTAGGAATTGCTGCATTTGATCTATAATACCTATCCAAGTTTGTATGGGCCTTCTTAATCCAGACACACCCCAAATCTGACCTACCATTATATTTACAGTTTCTGTGTATTCACATGAAGAATCAATATTTAATAATGGGCTTCAACCTAGTAGAAAAGGTAGAACATGATCCAACAGTTGCGAATTGAAGCTAGACAAAAAGACATTTTTGGCTCCAGGGTTATTAGCTGCTGGAACAATTTATCAAGGGTCATGATGGCTTCTCCATCACTTACCATTTTAAAATTCAGATTGTATGTTTTCCTAAGCGGTTTGCTCAGGGAACAATTTTGGGGAGTTCTCTGGCCTCTGATGTCCAAGTGATTTGACTAGATGATCTCAGTGGTCCCTTCTGGTCTTGCAATCTATGAATTGCTATTATAAAATAGGCTAAAGTATTCTGAAAATAGCTTTTTTTTCCACACAGAAAAGGTCACGCTGAATCAGATCAGCGGCCTGTTTAGTCTCATGTCCTCACTCTGACAGTGGCCAGCACCAGATGCTTCAGGGAAGAGCCCCACCATAGCAGAAGTGGGATTACCAGACTCCATGTTAGGCCTTACCCTGATCTCTACTGTTCAGAGATTAGCCAAAATCTTGAAATGTAAGGTTTAATATCCCTTCCACCATTTTGGTTATCACTCTGTAGGATGATTCTGGTATTCTTGAAGTCTGTATAACTGTCCAATCCCTTTTTGAATCTATCTAAGTTCTTAGCCGCAGCAAATTCCTGTGGAGATGAATTCGACAGCCTATATGCTGTATGAAAAAATACTAGGTGTGTTGTTATTTTGTTTTTGGTCTCCCCCCCACACACACACTTTATGAGGCATAAGCTGGGCCTAAAAGGAGTTTCTGGGATTGAAAAGGGTTGTGTTTTTAACATTAGTGTAAGGGTTATTCACCACTACCCCTCCACTTCAACCACCTTTTTGGTCACAAATGACTCCAAGACTCTCAGGTTTAGCAGTTTGGTAAGGTTTATTTATAGTGTGCAGTCCCCATCTTCATATAGCATACAGCTTGGCCAGCAGCCTCGGAGTTTCTGAAGCCAGGCAGAGCCTCTGCTTTCCTTCAAAGCAAGGAAAGGTGTTGCTAACAAACCCTTTCTAGTTTATACATCATGAAAGGAGGTAGGAGACTGAAAAAAGCACAAGCCTTCCTTTAAAAAATCCTATGCTGGCCATGTTTAAAAAAAATCAATTTCTGCCTTACTAAGAAAACAGCAGCCACTCTGAATCACGGTGACCCACATGAATGGAGTGGGCACTGGGTAAAGGTCTGCCCTCCAATATATATGCACAGCTCCAACTGAAATCGATAGGTGATCAGCATTTGGTTATGTGGATGGAATTTCACTAAAGAGTTGAAAACTTGTTTTGCAGCTTCTGGCTTTGCAGCTGCCATCTTCCCAGAGCCTTTGTGGTATCTTGGCCAATGAGGCGGAAGCGATCAAAGTTAATTAATTGAATTATTTAAAAAAGCCATGTTAATTTCAGCTCCATGGAGGAAATCAAGGGTGAGAAAGATCAGTGTTCACCAAGCAAAACTCAGTGAAATTAGTATAGACTTGTGTGTTCAGAGTGCTTAGCACAAAATGGAGTTAGAATCCCTGCCTGGGGCTCTAGGTGGTACCATAATATGAATAATGATGATGCTGAAAAGACAAAACACTTTATTTTTCAATTTTTAAATTATTCTACCATAGAATACCACTACACGTAATGAATAACATAAAACAGCATTTAAATCTAATTCTAGAAAGAGACCACCAGCACCCTTTTAAGCTAATCAAAGTAATTTTGTGTGGCTTTTTCTTCTTTGAAATTACTCACAGTAATTTAGCAGATATTTAGGTCACTTGCAGTGGCAGGCACTGCACTAACGTAGGTGTCCTTGTCTGCATCCATGAAACTCAAGCAATTTTTCTTGGCAGATAAATTTATCCTTGAGTGGAAGATGAAAACAGAAGTTTCAAGGATCAGATCTAGTTTGTACTAGTAGATGAATTTACAGCATCATTTGGGCATCCTCTTTTTTGCACGTAGGATCACCATGCACTTGTTTGAGGAGCTGATAATCCATTATGGGGCCAAAAATGTTCTAATTGATTTAGTATTACTATTCAATGGGTGATAAATGACCTACTTAGCTAGAGCAGATGTCCATGCTGACATTATTTAACCATCAGCTGCCTTAGACATTGCTGATCACAAAGTACTGAAGAATTATCTGTGGTCTCAGGCAGGAGAAGATGGGCTGCCTTGAACTGGTGTCATTGTTATCTAGCTGAGAAGTCCCCTTGTGTTGGGCAAAAAAAAAATGTTCATCAGCTCCATAGGCACTCTGATGTAAGTACCATAGGGTTCCATATGGTTGCCTCTCTTGGTACATGGAGCCATTTCAGAGGTTTGATCGGGCATACGAAACCCAAAGTGGGTCCACAGGGGTTAAAAGCCAATACTGGGTCCACATCCAGATCTGCGGAGTATGCTCCAACTGGGGAAGTGGGTTAAAAAAACCCAGGAAAAGGGTGGAGGACAGATTGCAGAAGGGTGGACTCCTCCAGGAAGCCATACACAAATGTGAGCTTGAGAGGGCACCATAGAGTGGGTATGTCCCTAAGGATGTTCCTTCTCCTACCAGCCTTGGTTTGAGAACTTGTAAATCCAACAAGGCCTTGTTATTTTGGATTCCTTTGTTGTAAGGTGATTGAACTATAGGGGGCATGCTCCAAACTGAAGGGATGAGACGGTTACTCACCCCATGCATTTAATTGAGGTTCTTTATGATGGTTGTCCCTGTGGGTATTCCATGTAGGGGCTACTAAGATGATTCAGAGTTGTCCGTTCTGATCTTGTATATGACCTGGACTAGAAGAGGGACATGAGGAAGAACATACATTAGTGGCACATCCAGTTTAATGAGAAGAACGTTGCCTAGGAAGTGGGGTTCCAGTTCTGCTCCGGAGTAAAATTGTGGACATTTTGTGTTCTCTGCTGTTGATAAGAGATCTATGGTTGGGACCCCCCCATTGTTTGAGTATGCCATGTAGAACTCCAGGATCCATTTTCTACTCATGATTCTATGAGAAGCTCCTGCTCGGTGCATTTGCTATGGTGATTTGACATCTCGGAAGGTAGGATGCTGAGAAGTCGATGTTATGACTGATGTGCCAATTCCAGAACAGCACAGCTTCCGTGCCTAGGGAATGTGATCATGACCCCTGCTCCCAGGCCTATTTATGTAAAATATACGAGCTATGCTGTCTGTCAGGGTCTTTATATCTTCACCCTTGGTTAGTGGTAGAAAGAGTGTGCATGGGTTCCAGCCTGCTCTTACTTCAGTTAAGTTTATATGCAGGGTGGACTCCAATGGAGACCATCGGCCTTGTCTCTCCAGCCTATTAAGGAGTATCTGTAGTGATTGCCATTACTGAGGTCTTTGTACAGGACCCCTATTTGTACTAAACTTTATTTGGTTATGTCCACCATTTTACAGAATCCTTTATTTTCTTTGGCCCTGTGATGTGTTTAGTTATAGATTGTATTTGTGTGGTATGTACACAGTTCAAAGTCAGGCCTTCAGACATCTCTTGTGAAGTTTGGTGTGTTTAATGATACATGCCATTGCTCACGTGTGCCTGCAGAAGTAGGCATGTCCTCACTGATACCAGTGGGCTGTCCATCACTGTCGATAGTAAGTTGAGAAGTGCCTACAGGTTTTGGGCAGTTGGCTTAGGCCTTTATTAATTCTAGTTTCTGGATGGGAATGAACATCCATTTTTGTGTGTTGATTTGTAACCCAGAGTTCATGAAAAGGGCTATTATGCCCTGGGTGGCATCTCTTACTTCCTGGTTTATGGGTTCCTTGATTAGACCTTCATCCAGATATGGAAATATCATGACTCTGTATCAGCAGAGGTACGCTGCCACAACCACTAAAACCTTGGAAAATGACGTTGGATCAATCAATCGCCCAAAAGGTAGTACCTTGTATTGGAAGTGGTGTTTTCCCAAGATAAGCTGTAGGAATCTCCTTTGTGGTGGGCCCATTCAGACTGCTATTAGTAGTTAGGAACTTGGGCTATGTCTATACAAGGCTTTTATTTTGAAACAACCAACGTTGTTTCGAAATAAAAGTTGTCATATCCAAACGACGTTTCTGTATTTCAAAATGATGGGAATCCATCATTTTGAAATAACATCCATTGTTTCAGAATAATTAAAGCTCGGTTGTAATCAAAATAGCCATTGTTTTGAAATGGTTGTTTTGAAACAATGCCGTTGGGACCCCTTGTTTCGAAACAACAGCTGTTTCGATTACTGGCTTTGAAATTCCTCCCAGGGTGCATGGCACTCTGGGAGGATGTCCGAACCCCTCCTCGGCACCCTGGCCAGGGAGACATCAGCCATCCTGTGTTTGGACTTGCTATTTTGATTTGGTGGTTTTTGCTTATTTTGATTTAAGTGAATTCAAAATAATGATTTTATTTTGAAAGAACTTATTTGAATTCACTTATTTCAAAATAAGCATTTGTGTGTGATAATAGCCTTAATACTTATTATTTTAGTTTTCCTCCCAGGATCATTTGCCCTGATGTGAACCCCTATGCAACTTCCCTCCACCACAGATTTTTTAGGTGGCATTTGCAGTGATTGTCTCTCTCTTCTTGAAGTTTAGCACTTGGTGTTTAGCCCATCTCTTTCAGTATAACTCTTGTTAGCAGCCTTTGTGTTTGTCTGATCATCTGTGCTTGTTTCCTTGAGGGCCAGTCTATCCAAAGTTCAGCCTTGGTGTATAACATAGTCCATGGGAGAACTGACACTGTATGGGAAGATTGCAAGCTCTTTGGGGCAGTGACTGTCTTTTTATTCTGTATTTGTAGGGCAATGAGTACAATGGGGTCCTGGGCCATGACTGGAGCTTCTGGGTGATACAGTAATAAAAATTATTATTAATTCTCTGAGGAGCCACAGAGGACTTATTGTTTATTTTATTTAACATTTGTCTACCATGCTGTCTGTGCTGGTTTAATATTAAAAAAAGGAGACACTGCTCCTGCTCTGAGGATCTTGATATTAAGCACAACAAGACCTGAGGCTGGGGAAGATGACATCAGTCAAAGCAGGAGGTGTAGGGGTCTTTGGGGCTAGATGTCTCTACATGAAGTTTCACCCAACAATTACGGGAGTGTTAGGCACTTTAGGAAGTGCCACCTGAAGAGTCCAGAGAGACAAAATGCTGCAGTCACCTGGCACACACCAACTATTTAAACTAGGAAGGTGACCCAGGGAGCTATCTGAGTAACAGTGGAATCTCTGGCCTGCTGCTACAGACCTTGTCTTTCACATCATTTGGTTCCTGCCTTTACCCTTGGCCTGGTTTGCCCTTGGTACCAGTCTTCTGTCTTGGCCTCATAATCTGTCTTGCCCCTTGCCTTTGGCCCCAGCTTAACAATGCTGCTGGCTTTGCTGCCTATGCCCAGCCGTTCCAGGGAAAGAAGAATATGCTACGTAAAGTTATATAGCTGATAGTTTGGAACAGTTCACATCACACAGTTCACATCACTTAAAAAAAAAAAAAATCAGAAGTAGAGCAACAGCACCGTTGCCTTCCCTAGATCCTGCAGTAGGGCATTCTGTAATTTGCTCTAATTGAGTCCATATGTTAATAGTCTATTCTTGTTCATTTGACTATGGACTTTTGTGGCTCCCCAGTGTAGCACAGTACAATTGAGTGTGTGGGTGTGTGTGTGGGTGTGTGTGTGTACACGCACGCGCACACACCACTACAACTGAAATCCAACTCTGTGGTGCACAAGTTTAGTCACTGGATTCATCAACATCAAAATCAAAAAGTAATAATAGCCTATTAATTAGTAGACCTGATTGGAAAATGGGGTTTTATTTTTCTCATTAGAATTTTAATTCTTTTCAATGAAAATTTGAAAATTAGAATTTTTTTGCTTGAAAACTCTAAAATGTGATTTTGAAATACTCTCACAGTGCTTTATGGAAGTTGTAGTTTAGGTGCTTCATGCCGTGTTTTCTTCTGTAGGCTGGTCTCCCTGCTCACAGCATCAAGGTTTCCCCCCCTCCCCCTACACACACTATTCTGGTGCAACATAGGAGGCCTGGGCTGTGTTGTGGTGCATTGTGGGAAATGTAGTCCAACTGGGTAGGCCAGGCCAAAGAGGAGAATGAGGGCATGAGGCATTTGAACTGCCGTTTCCATGGGGCACTGCAGTGGCACTTACGTATCAAATTCTTAGGGTTTTGAGTGTTGACTTCTCATCAGAAAAACAAAAAATTTTCACCAAAAAAAAAAGAAAGAAAAAGATGAAAAGAGATACATTTGATGAAAAAAATGTTATTTAATCAAAAAAGCTTTATGTTGAAAAATGGCTTGATAAATGACCTTCAACTGGCATTACTGATAATAAATTGAACAGCTTTATCTGTGGATACTGCTGATTTCATTTAATTCAGTGCAGAAAGTTGTTATGGCCCTGAAAATGTGTAGTGTTCATAACTTGTTACTGCCTCACGGTTGTGACACACGGCGGCCTCTATCTTTCTGTCACATTTCTTCAGAGGGCAGAAATCCTTTTGAGTTGTAATCACTGCATCCTCTGGTTGCCAAGGCAACAGGTTTAGGAATTTGGACATAACATTACCTCTATCAGTTTGGCTCCTGTAAGATATTTATCTCCTTCTATTTTCTGTGATATTCCCACTTATTTTAAATGCACTATGGCTGGGCTGAACGGAATGAGATTTTGCCTTTTAAGTGCTGACGGGAAATTTATCAGGAACAGATTGAACTCTTTTCTGGTGCATTTGAATCCCCCAAGTTTTAATTATTTATATAACAGTATCGGACCTGCCTGGATGCACCAGATCAGTGGTCCGCCTCATCTAGTATCTTGTCTCTGATATTGACCACTACCAGCGGCTTCAGAGTAATGTGCAAGGAATTTATAATGGACGTTTATGGGATAATGTTCCCATGTGGGAGAAGAAGGTAAGTGCCATTCAGACCCTTAGAAATGGCTAGTTTGCTTATGCCCTGTAATGTGAGCACTTACCTTCTTGTTAATCCTAGCTAAATGTAATTTAGACTGGAAGAGCTTCTAAAAGGCGCACTCTGGTTCAAACAGAAATTAATTCAGGGAAACCCTATGGTTGCTATTAGACAAGTCAGACTAGGTAGCCTGAATGGTACTTGCTGGCCTTACAAATTCCTGTCTGTGGGGAAGGCTCCCTTGAGGGCATACAGTAATGTTCAAGGGGATGTGGTGAGGCCCAGGCCAGTCCTCATTGAGGTGGGGAAGGAGCACCACCCAGCCCAACTCTTCCCAGAGCTCTGCTCCAGTTCCCAGCTCCCCAGGGCCCCATTACCTGCCCGGCTCTCCACCTCAGCACCCATGAATGGTCTCAGCACCCAGCTTCTGTCCGCTGGGGCTCTCACAACCCCAATCCCAGCATCAGCCCCTGACCCCAACCATAGCCCCACGACCATGGCCAGGCTTCCAGCCGTAGCCTCTGACCCTGACCACGGCCCCACATCCAGATGCAGCTGTGGGCACCTGGACAGAGATAAGGGGGGGGGGCACATGGGGTAAAAAGTCTGGAAAACACTGCCTTGTAATTAGTCTAATATGACTGTGGATGCACTCATCATCACGATAAATGTCTAATTCTTTTTTTTTTTTTTTTAAATCCCTGTTATTTCTAGATCTCAATTATAGCTAGTGGCCATGAGTTAAATAGCTTAAATGAGCATTGCGTTTATCACTTTTAAATGTCACCTATTAATTTTGTTGGGTGTTCACTTACTTTGATGATAAAAACTAAGTAGGAATTTCTAGTTTTATTTTATATAGCCTCACCAAGTCACTCCTTATTGATCTCCACCCTAAACTATGTAAGTCTCCTCAGGCTGGGGAAAGACATTGAGTCTCTGACTTGAAATCCTTTCATCCCTAGTCAGAAAATTCCCCTTCCCCATTAAGAGGCGGTACCCATGGAAGAAATATTTGATGGGTGCTTTTCTAAATGCTTTTTGTATTTTCAGAACTGTTCTTCCTCTCTTTTCACTGAGCTTCTAGAAAAGTGAGAGGGTAAAACGACCCTTAGAGAAAGATGTAAGCTCAAAGTATTGTTTCACTTTGACGCTTTGCAAATAGGATTGGCAGAAAAATTCTCAGTAAAGCAGTTTTCGGTTAAAAATGCAGTTGTGTGAAAAATCAAAATCTTGTCAGGAATGTGTTGATCGTGATGAGGGATAAAACCTAGACCACCTGTTTTGACATTCTCTTTTTGTTTTGATATGGTGAAAAATATTTCTTTTTGACTAATTGCAATTCGTGAGCTTCAACATTTATTTTAAAGTAAGTGAAAGTCAATCAAAATAATAAAGTCAAAATGGAGGTTTTACTTTATGAAAAGACATAACTCTACTTTACTGAACTGAACCATTTCAGCATTATTGAAAGGAAACTATAGGATGATCCCAAATCTGGAAGTTTCTTGAACTTTCATGTCACAGGAAATTTCAAAACTTTGGCTGCAGTTTAGTCGGGAAATTTGTCTGCAGGAAAACTTGACTGTCCCAGGGCTCCTTCCTCCCTTCTGAGTGTCCCTGAATTCTGGAGTCACCCTCAGTCTTCTCAGGGTACATCACCAACTATAGCCCCAGCAACTCCTCAGTGTTTGGGGTGTTTGGTAGGTCAAATGAGTCCTTAGCATGACAGGGGTCCTCTTTAGATTCCCAGGCCAGCATCTGCATCCCTCAGCAGCCCCAGCCCAACTGAACTGCAGTTCCCATCTTTTCTACTTGCTTTCCCACTCTTCTGCATCCAGCAGGATGGGCGTGATCTTCCTGGCTCTGCCCACCAGGGGTGGATGGTGGCGTCTCAATGTCAGTCTCTTGAGGGAGGCTATGCCCCCTCATTATGTGGACAGTGAGCTCTGATTCCAATTGATTTTGGATTTGGTTCTGGCTTGCAAGAAGGGTAGCTGTTCATCAGCTTATCTGAATAATGGTTGCTTGGAAAGTTTGTAGTGGCCTGATTATGGAGCCAACCCTTCACTGGGATTTCTGCCTGGATTCAGATATTTCTTTTGCTACTGTACCTCCAGGGAGCATGCATAAAATAAACACAGTGTCTCAGATGAACTCAGTGGAGCTATGTTGAACAGCTGGCCAGTAGTCTCTCTAGTCACTCAAGAGTGGAAATGAACATAAATATGCTGCTTTTGTCTCTTCTCAGCCTAATGGGGGATGGCTGATGTGGTTTGGGGGAGTCTTTACATCATGATTTCAGGACTTCAGTAGCTCAGCCAGAGATTGTTGGTCTGTTACAGGGATGGGTGGGTGATGTTCTGTGGCCTGCAATGTTCAGGAGGGCAGTAAGGTCCCTTCTGGCCTTAAAATCTGAGTCTGTAAACAGGGCTGTCCCTGGGGCGGGGGCCCGGTGCCAATCAACCTGTGGGGTCCCCAGTCCCCCCGGTGCTCAAGGGGTTGGGGGGGGGGTGGCTGACACAGAAGCTGGGCTCCACGCTCTCTTTCTCCCTTTGGGCAACCTGGCTTGCTGCTGCAGATAGCGGAAGGGCCCAGCACGGGGTCCGCCAAACTACAAGGCCCTTGTTTGCTCCCCACTAGGGATGGCCCCAATGTTCCCTCTAACTACTCATAGACTGTGTACACAAACAATTTCTTTGTGTGAGCAGAAACATTTCTTTGTGAGCACCAATATTAGCGCTATTGAAATTTTGGTGCACACTTTATTTTGTTGTATGCGCAGGCTTCATGACCTGTGTGCGCATGCACACGCGCACAGCTTAGAGGGAACAGTGGATGGCCCTGTCTGTGAAGCCACCAGACAACCACAATCCTTTGAGCTTTTCCAGATGTGTTGTGACTCACCCTGAAGGATGGTGACCAATCTGCCTCTAAGGCTCCAGTCTGCTCCTTTTCCGGTTTGACTCCTTCTAATCAGAAAAAATCTCATAATCTACTCCACATTCATGTCCATCAAGCAAATTTTTGTGGCATGCCCATGGCTCTGAAAAACTCAGTTGTGTGGGCATGTGTTCTGTACCGATAAGCCAGAGAAAGCAAACGGGCCTAAGTGAGAATATAGTTCATTTTTCTGTGGCACTACAGATGCTACAAAGTGAGAGATGGCAAAGGACTATGGGTCAGATTCACCAGAAGCTGTTCTCCTGTAAGGACTGTATAATTAAGCCTGTTTAGATTATTTAATCCAGTGTTTCTCCATCCTTGCAGGTTGGTGACCCTTTATTTGAAGTTGACATTTTCATGATCCCCTTACATTTATTGGAAGAATAACACTGCATCAGTAATGATAAAACCATATCATTTATTTCGGCATGCCTTTTGAGAGGTTGGCAGAAAACACTTACCCTGGAAAGCTAATTGTGTGTGGGAGTGAGAAAACAGGATTTTCTTTTTTGTTAGATAATAAGAATATTTTCAACAGCTTGTGATTCTTTTGCTACCTCCAAGGCGTTGTGATCCCCTGAGACACATTGATGTACTTTGTGCTTTACCAATGCAGAAGTTCTCTCTCCGCAATATACTCAAGGGCCTCATCCTGCCTACCTTTAAATGGCATATACAACATGAGTTTCACACCTTCTTGGGACTGGTGTACATACAGTTTGTGTTGGAATAATTTATCTTGCTTGGGGGTATGAATAAGCCACACGCCTGAGCGACGGCATTTGTACTGGCCTAAGAGGTGGTGTGGGGAGCACCATGTTGGCAGGAGAACACCTTCTGCTGATATGGCTACCACCGTTCACGGTTGCATCGGTGCATGGGCACTGCTATTACACGTCTCATGGAAACTAACCCTTAGAGAGTCACATAGTTGTGTTCCCATAAGGAAAGGTGATGCCAAGTTACTGTACTCAGCTCACAAGTGCATCGTTACCTTTTGCTTTGCAGTAATGAGTAACCAGGTGCATTGAACAAACAGCTCTTCCTTTTCAGAGCCTCACAACAAAAGCTTGAATAATAAACCCAAAACACCACTTCTAGCTCATTTTCGGTGTTTGCTTCCAAAGTCGTTTGAGCAGCCAGAGAGGAAAGGGCCTACAAGGATTAAAATACAAAAGTTGGCAACAACTTCATTGCTCAGAGCAAAATGCAAATCTGAGTGACATGACAAATGCTCTGGAATGAGCCTGAATAGCAAACAGAACCTGCAAATAAAACATAGGCTCAGAAAAATCAGAGAGAAGTACAGTGCTACGTTTTCCATATCACTGGAAACAGGTCTGTTGTGCAGCACACACACAAATGAACACAATCCACTGAAAACTGAACAGGGAAATGAACCAAGCTAAACTAAAGCATAAGCAATTCATCTCCTGTCTCCTGTGGCCTCCAGATCACATAATGGATCTGAATCTGTATGCATGCAGAGTAGCTCTGGAATCTCACTGATTCTGCATTTAAAGAAGGGATGTAACTTGTAAAGTCCTAAATGGTTTGTAATCCATCTGCTGGACCATCTCTCTCCCCTTGTCCCTGTCACGGGATGCACATCTGTGCACGCTGGGTTATGATCTATATGATTTTCCTGTTCACTTGTGCACTGTGATTGTATGATTTGTTTCCAGTTATACCATGCAATGTTTCTTCATGGATGCTCATAATCTATTTTACATGAGTAGTGTGATATCATGTTTCCTACAACTTCATGCATGTGCACAGACATGTAGCATGTTTAGCATGGCAGAAGGGGGTGGAAGACAGACCAAGTTTTCTACCAGCAGCAAGCAAGCACCTGGAGGAGTCAGCAAAGATAGGCTAATTGATTTGCCTGGTCCAAGCCAGACAAAGTGATCACCTCAGCCCAGAAACGGAGGGATCGGGGGAGTTTGGGAACAAAGAGAGACATTGGAAGGATTTGGGGCTTTTTGCCTGGGATTCTCCATCCCAAAACAACTTCAAGCAAGATCTGTGCCTTGCCTGGTCTCAGGCAGAGCTTGGCTGTACAAACATCTGACAGCCAAACACCTTGAGCATAAACTTGGACTATGAGGTCAGTTAAAGTAGAGATATTAGGGTAGGGTGGGTGTTTTGCCTTTTATTTCCTTGTGGTTTCTCCTGACTCATTTATATTGTGATTCTGCCATGATTGGCCATATTCTCACTTAGAATTGTAATCTGATCAATAAACTAGTAGTTGTTTTATTTAAAGCTGTGTGGTCTTTAGAGGGTGTGAGTGAGGAAGACTGGGCACGATCCATTTCTTCATTAAATGGATGGACTTTAGTGTATGGTGACTGGGAGTAGACCCCAATTTCTGCAGACAGTGGACCCTGGTGTGGTAACTGGGGCTGGGGGTGCTTGCTTGGGAGCCACCCCTCGAGTAGCCAGAGGGCATACACCCACTGCTTGGGACCGATTACATGCAAGAGCCTAGACCAGACTGACTCAGAAGTCAGTGGTCACTTGGCAAAGCAGTGTGAATTGGGGTTCAGGAGTGGGAATCAAGGGGTCACAGCAATACACCAGACTGGATCTGGGGAGCTGCCTGCCACAGTCCCATACTGCCACAGCTGTCGTGAGCAGGGGCACTCAGAACAAATCCCCATTTTTAATAAAACCAATGGAAGCACTTGCACAGTATCAGGGAGTGGGCTCTGAATCTTGCTTCCAAAATAGCCTCAATATGGTGAAGTCACAAAAGACCCCATTATGGCTTTTTAGAGAGGACCCAAGAGAAGCAGGACTAGGCTGGAGGAGTGCTTGGATGGGAGACTTTGTGAGGACATATAAGGATTCAGCAGCTGGTGCTCTTGGTGTCCGAGTTTTGAACCAATGTTCCTGCCTGGTGATGGGGGCACTGTGCCTCTAAGAAGAAATGTAAATCAGGTTCTGGCCGAGATTCCCCATAAACTGCAGAGAGGCATGGCCACACCCTTAGCTGACACTTTGTGCAGCTAGGATGTGCATGGATGGGTCTGGCCACGGGGTTCCCCCTTCCCTCAGACAGTTGTGGGAGGTCCCACCTGGGAGAAACAGGGAAGCCCACTGAGAGCTCCCCTTCCTCGGCTGCATCTAGTGCAACTGATTTGGAAGGGTGATGGGCTGTGGAGCTCCCCTTCTCTGGCTGTTGCTGTTTCCAGGCACAAATGAGAGCAGAAGGGACTCCAGAGCTCACTTTCTTTTCTACATCTTTTCTCTTGCCACTCTTCTCTTCAACTGATGGCTTTACAAGGATCATTATCTGTCAGGGATGGCTGAATGGGGTATTTGGTCCTGCCATGAGTGCAGGGAACTGGACTCAATGACCTGTCACGGTTCCTTCCAGGGTCTATCTTTCTATGATGACTCTCAAGGCTTCTCTCCCGAAGACCTGTTTCCCTCTGTCCATTCCTATCTCTGGGGCCTGTTTTCTGGCATCTCTTTGAGGACGTTCAACCATCAGTGCAAGCTCAATATGGCCCAAACCCAGCCTTGGATCTTATACCCACCCCCCCCCAAAGTTTTTGCATCTCCCTCACCATGGTTATTGCTGCCTTTCTCCCAGTCACTCAGGCCTGTAAACAGGACCTCATCTTTGACCCTTCTCCTGACCCACACATATAGTCAGTGTCCACTAGCATCACTAGAAGTTTTAATATCTCTATCTCTGATATTTCAAGGGCTCAGTATTTTCTGTGTCTTGTTCAAACCCTCATAACCTTGCACTTCAGTTAGTGTAACCAACTCGTTTTTAGCCTGAAGGTAAGCCATCTTACGCTCTCATGTCCACCCAAAATGCTGCTGCCAGGATGAGCTTTCTGGCTTGGCAATTAGAATTCGTTGCTTCTTCCAAAAGTCTTCTACTGATTTCCCCAACGAAAGCTCCTTTCATTTGCTTTTGAGGCTTTTTGCCATATCACCTTCCCTGTCTGTCAGATCCACCAATGCATTGAGTCCTCATTGTCTGTCCATTGGGTTCTACCGGCCCCATGCTGAGCTGGGGTGGTGAACGGAGCAATAATGGGCAAAGGAGACCCTTTCCCTCAGCAGGTGCAGGCACGTTCTTGGTGCAGAAAAGTTGAAAAAGACAATGGCACCTTGGGGGGTAGGGTAAAGTTTGATATTGATAGTGGTACCAGGAGTGGCCACAGTTGTGCAAAGGCTGAGTTGGCAGCAGAAACTTGGATACCGCATGCTTACCCTTAGGGAACTGAAAGCCTTAGGAGAAACTGATTGAACAGGAACTAAAACTGAGAAGAGCCAGCAAAGCGATCAACTGACTGTGCCCAAGCCAAAGAGCTCCAGCATAGCAGGAAGTGCCCCCTGAAAAACATATTTTAGGGTAGCCGAGTAACCGGGCCAGATGCTTTAATAAGTCACCTCAGGGGCCCTGGGTCTGAAACCATTTGGAGTGGGTGAGCCTGGGAGCCCCTATCCTGTTGTCCCTGCATCTCTGTAGTGACTGAATCTCCGTGGGATCGGTTAGAGGGAACCAGGTTGAAGCCATAACCGGCCTCCTCTCAGATGACTAGGCTGGCAGAAAACATATGGGTGTGACCTGACCATTCAGCCTCCTGGTCATCAGACCTTCTCACTACCCCCTTCCTCTCTTCTGCCAATGATGGCAGAGTTTGTTGCTCTGTACCCTCTCCAGCATCTCTGGTCTTTCTCTAAGGTCAGCCTTTCTGTCCTGACCATAGAAAATTAGGGTTGGAAGTGACCTCAGGAAGTCCTTTAGTCCAACTCCCCTTGCTCAGAGCAAAACCCTGTGCTCTGATGTTTCTGTCAACAAAAACCTAATGGAGGAAGGAGCAATAAACAACCAGTTTCTGAAAGAAAAAGGGGGTGGTGGGAGCCAACAGCAGCTGCTTTTGATCTGTGGTAATGCCAGCTGCTCTTGCACAAAGTGGAGTTTGCTGCTATTTAGTGGCGCTCCCATCTAGTTCTGAGCAACATTTAACTTATTTGTTTCTATCTGTATTAGTCAAAATAGGCTCACCCCACATGCCTCCAGGCACATTTCCATTGGTGGAGCCAATAACCATGCTCAGAAGTGGCAGCATCAAAAACCAGCTCTGGATTAACCTCTCCCTGCCAAGAGACCACCATAAAGACTCAAACGGCCTCTCTTGCCAACAGGCTGACGAAGCCAAGATCCCTGTCATGTCCCAGGCCTCTGTGACTGAGTAAACAGCATGGGTCTTTCACCAGGCCCTGTGGATCAGCAACTTTGAGCAGAAGGAGAAAATTTCAGTTGAATTAATCCCTTGTCAAGCATGCCCTACCCTATAGCTGCTCTTGGCTGACAGCAGTGTGCACAAGGAGTGAGGAGCCCGGCGACAATATACAGAACTAAACGCTCCTTGATGGTTTGGATTTCACAGCCGCCTTGGGGAAAGCTGTTGCCCGGACTCAGAGATCGCGCTCTCTCCTCTCATTCCCACAACAAAGTCAGGTTTTGCCAGAAAACCCAAAGCTGGAGTCTTCCATCTGTAAGTGGAATTTACTTCATGGCTTGTTGTGTATGAGGGAACTGTAGATGGTAACATAGGGTATAGCAGGTTTTGTACTTAGGATCAAGCTGAAGCTCCCTTCCATCTGCAGAAGTTATGCTAATCCAGAGTCCCAGCATCTCACAGGAGTGGAGGGTCTGAATCAAGCTGGCACATGGAGTCTAAGCCCTCTTGCTTTGCAGTGCAGAACCAAACTCACTGATCTCATGCTTTGGGAGTCCATCAAAATTTATTCAGGTCCCACAGGCTGACTTTTGTGCTCTGGATGCTCAAATTTGGTGGACAATCAGGTTTCCTCACACTACACCTCAAAAGAAGAGCTAGAGTGGTCACTTTTTAGGCATCTCTAGGGAGTCTGGAATATGGGTGGTTGGACCTGGCCCCACATAATGCAGTGTAGATGTTGGAACCCCGTATTAGGATTCAGGGTTCAACAATTCCTAACCTGGGGTTGAAAATGAGTGTAGATGCCCAAGCCCAGGTTAACACACTGAAGGTCTGCTCACTCAAGTGCCCCTAACCCTGGATTTACGCTGCAACATAGGCATACCTGTGAAATCAAAGCACATTCATGGTTAGTGTTTAAGGTCAGAGGTGGCTCCCATCCATGAAATGCAAGAAGGACCTGATTGATTTTCACAGAAGAAGACTTGAGAAGCTGTCTCAGCAATGTCTATTCATACTGAGCCTCCTAATTCGTTCCATATCTGATGAATGAATGAGCTACTACGTGCAGATTAGGAGCATGGTTTAGATTTCGTTAAATATGTACAGTATGTTAAAAGTGACCTGCGAAGATCCATAAAGAAATGAATGGGTCACCCCACCAGTACTACCATGTCCCCATTATTTTTTGTGCTGCTTTATAGCGAAGAAAGACAGTTTGTGGTGTTTCTCTTCTCCCTGATCTGTTTAGCCTTTTGAAACGTCAGGAATTTATATTATTTTATTCAGCATTGCTCTCTCTTCATGGTATCTAGATCTGATGCAGAATTTTAGTTTTCTCAGCCCCAGGGACAGATTACAGCTTTGGGTGCCCCAGAGCTACCCATTCTTGTGCCCCCCCCCCGCAGTGGTGCTCAGCTTGGGGGTGGAGTGGCTTGGTCCAGCTGGTGCTGCCAGGGGGCTCCAGGGCCTGTGACATGGCTGATGATGAGGGGGAGACCCCAAGCCAATGGCACAGGGGTGCTGTGGGTGCTTGGGGTCCAGGTCCCGCAGCCAGCAGGAGCTACGTGAGAGACGGATGGGATTGGGGTGACTGCAGGAGGGTCTGGGTCCAGGGCCCATGCATAAGTGGATGGTGCAGTGGTGGATTGTGGCCTGGGGATGCTGTTGGGCGGAGAGTTTGGTCCATGGCCTGGTGAATAGGGCTGCGCAGGGGGCCTGTGGCTGCAGCAAAGCTGGCTCTGGAGAAGGTCTGCGGCCTGGTGATGCTGCATCGGACAGGGTCCAGGCAACAGCTGGGGGGCTCCCTTGGGCAAGAGATTGCAACACTCCTGCTCCACTCCTGCCAGCCCAGGGACGGGGTGGACAAGTTGATGGTGAACAGTAGCTGCACACTGCCTGGCTGGCCTGAATTTCGTCACGGCTGCTGGGCCCCCCTTCAGGCTGGGGCCCAAGGCTGCAGCCCTTAAAGCCCTTGCCCTGATCTGGCCCTCCTCAGCCCCCAGCTGAAGGGAGAACCTATGTTCAATTTTTAACAAAAAAAAATCTTCTCCCAAGTGTTCCTTAATCTTTTTGGTTAAAGAAGCGCTAAAGAAAATAAAGAGCTTTAAATAGAATAAAAAATTGCCTTTTACCTCACTTAAGTAGGTTTCATTTCCACGGAGTGTCTGATGTCGTGATCAAACCTGCCCTCCAGTTATCCAAAGGAATATCAGGGTGAAGGTGGAATGCCACACAAGACCTGAATGTTTAAAGTAAAAAACACGGAAAATGTAACAAAAATTAACAACTTCTGGATTGTCTTTATAAATCATAGAGAAGAGTGTAACATATTTGTCTGTGTACTTTTACTGCACTTTCCCCCCAGAAGCTAAAAGATTACCTGACTCACCTAGCTAAAACTTCTGCAAAGCTCCTGTGCTTCTATTGACTAGAAAAGTGGTCGTCAAATCACAGGTCGCCACCCAGTACTGGGTTGTGGCACTGTTGCTCGGGGGAGGCGGGGGAGAGGAGAGCCGGGGTCCGGCTGCTACCTGCAGCCCATGGCAGTCGACTTCCTTTGAAATTTCTCTCAGCTACCCCCACCCAGGGGTAGCAGCCACGGGAAATTGACAAAGACGCCAGCCACTCTGCTGAAACCTGACGACCCAGAGCAGCCAGAGTCCTTGTTGACTTCCCGGGACTCCTACCCCAGGGTGGAAGCAGCTGCACGAAACTTCAAAGGACGCTGGCTGCCCTGGGCTGCAGGTAGCAGCGGGACAGCCAGCGTCCTTGTCAGTTCCCCACGGCTGCTTCCACCCAGAGGTAGCAGCCGTGGGAAATTTATGACCATGTTGGGTCACAGTCATAAATAATTTTTTTTCAACTGGGTCACAAGAAAAAAGTGTGATGACCACTGGATTAGAAGACTCTAGGCACCATCTTTCAATTAATTAGCCTAGGACTAGCTTGAAAGCTGCTATTGAGCAATATGAAGACCTATTGGGCTGATGTTTTACTCTTTGGAATTGCTTCTCTTTGTTTTTGTAGATGTATAGCATTTGACTAAGGAAATTCAAGTGGGTACTCCAGAATTCTTCAATGCATAACAGGCTTTACAGGTCAAGAAGAGAATAGAAAGCCAAACTAATTGTGCAGAAAGATGTTCAACACTACCACTACTGCTTTGGCATCAAAATCTTCAAAGAAACCTACAAAGGAGATGCAAGGGTTGAAATGAGATCCTCTAGTGAATCATTTCTTTGAAGTAGTTTGATGGCATGCAAATGTAAATGGTAAGTTGAGTTTTTTATACAGTACTAACAGGGTTTTATATTATTAAAAATGTAAAGCTAGACCAGGCCTATATGCATTCAGGTTATGGACAGAAAATAAAATTCAGGAAAAGTTCATACATACCTACAGGAAGATTGCCCCTGAACTGTTGCTTATGTCCTCTGCAGCTTCATTACTTGCTGGCTTGAATGCGTGTCACTTGAACAAATTAAATCCTCTTCCTACCACCCGTGGTATTGTCTTCCCAGTCTGTGTTTTTTAAATGTTAAATGTGAATAGATTCACTTTGCCAGTATGTTAAGGTCTCTTCTCTGTGCTTCATCAGACTACATTGTGGATTTAAAGGGGGGGGGGAACCAAAACAAAGCACAATTTATTCTTTAAAGTGACTCTTGGCCAAATGTTTTGGCAAAGAATTTTGTCTAGTGCTTTTCACAAGTGCTATTTGCTGGCCTAATGCGCACCACACTGATGTCAATAAGAGTTTTAATGGATGCACCGTTATTTCAGTGCTGGCTATACTTGAAAACTTTATTAGAATATCAGACTAAGATCCAGGACACCTGGATTTCTTTCTGAGCCCCAAGCCTGTATGGCTCTTGAGGAACATCTGCAATAGCTAATCCAAAAAAAAAAAAAAAAAAAAAATTCTCACTTTTCTCTTCCCAATGCCAAAAGACCAGTGCTTGCAAAAGCACCTTGAAACTGCTGGATTCTTGCACTGAAGCAGTGCAAAGTGTTTAGCTTGTTATCTGCACATTGTTCTAGCCATATTGGTCCCAGGAGTGACAAATGGGACAGGTAATGTCTTTGGTGGTGGAAGAGACAAATTTCTGAACTACACAGAGCTCTTCTTCAGAGCTGGGAAAGGTACTCAGAGTGTCACAACTATCCATGAGGAGCAACAGATTGTCTAACATAAGGAATTAATACATGTCGTGAGAGACCATTCAAAATGAAGTGGCCAATTAACACTGCTGTAGTCATAGGACAAATAAAGGGGGCTAACAGATAACAGATTGTTTCATAAATCCAGAGATTTATGAGTAGATGATTTATGATTTGTGTGAATGTTGGGAAATTGAAGAACAAACCAATTAAAATCAAGTGGTGAAATGCAGCCTGTTGCAATATATTAACCATCATGGGCTTGATTCAACCCAGCTGGGTGGAGAAAATAAAACTAGGGCAGCTAGTCTTGCAAAGGGGATTCTGTTCTCTATGCATATCTGTTTTCCCATGGATGAAAGGAAACTTTAAGTTGCTAACAGCACAGCCTGGGGAACTCTCTGATGGGTGCTGTTGTCCAGGAGATACGCTGACTCAGCTCATTCTGCTGAACACCTTAATTGTGTAGTACTGGCTGTTTGGGGGCCCTCAGGAGAGAAGGAATGAGGCTGCAGAAACTCTGTCCCATTGGAGCCTTCCACCAGGTAGACTTCCCCACATCAGTGCTGAATCAAGGCTAGAATTGTTATAATATCAGTTGTCTGAAAGTGGAAGGCAGCTTGGGTGGGAGTGACCATGAACTGATAGTGTTCACAACTCTTAAGAAAGGTGGGATAGAAACCAGCACAATAAAACTAATGGATTTCAAGAATGCAGACTGTACTGGAGTGGATTCTTCGCTCTGGTAGAAAAGGGGTTAAAAACTCAACAGATGGGAACAGACAATATGGGAAGGATGATGCAGGATCAATCAGGGCCTAGGAGCCTGTATAAGAGAAAAGCTACAGGGCCTGCTCTGGGCAGTCATCCTGTGCCTTGTGGGGCAGAAGGATGTGCAGTCAAGCTGTCTGCAGGAGGCAGGACTTCAGACAGCTCTGTGGGGACTTCTGGGGCTTGGTCATAGCTCAGTCCCTGATACAAGGGCTAGCGGTACCGGGGGAAGGCATGGACATGGCCCACGGGACCTACAGAACTGTGCACTGAACTGAGTTGGGGGTTGAGTCACCACCAAGTCATTGCATATAGGATCTGTGGGCTGAGGTCTGGAGGAGTGTGTGGCCGAGGATCATTCAGCCACTCCCAGACTGCCACTGGGTGGCAATCTAGTGGCTACTGGGAGCTTCCTTAAGTCGACTTAATAACACCACCTCTTAAGGTCGACTTAATGCTTACGTCGACCTTATTAAGTTGACTTTAACCCACTGTAGATGGGAAGTAGTTCTTAAGTCAACCTAACTGGCCTCCAGGCCCCCTTCCAGCATTCCCGGCCACAAACATGGGTTGACCTAGCACCTGTCAGTATGGATGCAGGCAGTCGACAAGAGTTTTCAGCATGAATGCTCTTAAGTTGACTTAACAAGATTGACTTTAAGGCGACCTAAAGTTGACTTTGTGAAGTCAACATAACAGAGCCTCCAGTGTAGACATACCCATAGAAAACACTGAAACACTTGGAGGAACGTAGAGTAATCAGGAACAGTCAGCATGGATTTACCAAGGGTAAATCATGCCTGACCAACCTCATCGCCTTCTATGATGAGATGACTGGATTTGTGGATGCGGGAAGAGCCGTTGATGTGATATACCTTGACTTTAGCAAGGCTTTTGATACGGTTTCCCACAGCATTCTCATTGGCAAATTAAGGAAGTATGGGTTAGATGCATGGACTGTAAGGTGGATAGAAAACTGGCTAGAACAACGGTTTCAGCGCGTAGGAATCAATGGCTCCATGTCAAGTTGGCAGGCAGTAACAAGTGGTGTGCCCCAGGGGTCGGTCCTGGGGCCAGTTCTGTTCAATGTTTTCATTAATGATCTGGATGATGGGATAGATTGCACACTTAGTAAGTTTGCAGATGATACCAAACTGGGGGGAACGGTAGACACCCTAGAGGGCAGAGACAGGATTCAGGGAGACCTAGACAAACTGGAGCAGTGGGCCAAGAGGAATCTCATGAGGTTCAACAAGGATAAGTGTAAAATCCTGCACTTGGGACGAAAAAACCCCATGTACTGCTACAGGCTGGGGGGTGATCAGCTAAATAGCGGCACTGGAGAAAAGGACCTGGGAGTCATGGTGGATGGGAAGCTGGATATGAGTCAGCAGTGTGCTCTTGCTGCCAAAAAGGCCAATGGCATACTGGGCTGCATCAGAAGAAGTGTTGCCAGCAGATCGAGGGATGTGATCATTCCCCTCTATTCTGCACTAGTGAGGCCACATCTGGAATACTGTGTCCAGTTTTGGGCTCCCCACTACAAAAAGGACATGGACAAATTAGAGAGAGTCCAGAGGAGGGCAACCAAAATGATCAAAGGGCTGGAGCACAAGCCCTATGAAGAAAGACTGAAGGAACTAGGCTTATTTAGCCTGCAGAAGAGAAGACTGAGGGGGGATTTGATAGCAACCTTCAACTACTTGAAGGGTTGCTCCAAGGAGGAGGGAGCTCGACTGTTCTCGGTAGTAACAGAGGGCAGAACGAGAAGCAATGGTTTCAAGTTACAGCTGGGGCGGTCCAGGCTGGATATTAGGAGAAACTTCCTTACTGGGCGAGTGGTGAAGCATTGGAATAAGCTGCCTAGGGAGGTGGTGGAATCTCCATCTCTGGAGGTGTTCAAGTCCCAGCTGGACAAAACACTGACTGGGATGATCTAATGGGAGTGGTCCTGCTTTTTTTGGCAGGGGGTTGGACTAGATGACCTCGTGGGGTCCCTTCCAACCCTATGATTCTATGATTCTATGAAAATACACTTATAAAGTTGTGGATGATACCAAGATGGGTGGGCTTGCAAGTGCTTTGGAGGATAGGATTAAAATTCAAAATGATCTGGGCAAACTGGAGAAATGGTCTAAAGTGAACAGGATGAAATTCAGTAAGAACAGATGCAAAGTACTCCACTTCAGAAGAATCAATCAATTGCACATATGCAACATGGGAAATGACTGTGTAGGAAAGAGTACTGTGGAATGGGGGGAGGATCATGGTGGATTACAAGTTAAAAATGAGTCAACAGTGTGACACTGCTTTAAAAAAAAGCAAAAGTCATTCTTGGATGTATTATTAGAAGGACTCTTCTAAGCAAAACATAAGACTCAATTCTTCTGCACTGATTAGGCCTCAACTGGTGTATTGTATGCAGTTCTGGGTGCCGCTTTTCAGGGAAAATATGGAAAAATTGGAGAAAAGTTCAGAGAAAATGATCAAAGGTTTAGAAAAGATTACTTTGATGAGGGAAGATTGAAAAAAATGGGTCTGTTTAATCTGGAGAAGAGAAGACTGGGGGGCACATGATAGTAGTTTTCAAGTACATGAAAAGTTGTTACAAGAAGGAGTGAGGAAATTATTTTCATTAATCTTTGAGTATAGGACAAGAAGCAATGGGCTTAACTTGCAGGTTGGACGTTAGCAAAATCTCCTTAACTGCCAGGATAGTGAAGCACCAGAATAAATTGCTAGGAATGTTATGGAGTCTCCATCATTGGAGATTTTTGAGAGTAGGTTGGACGAACTCTGGCCAGGGATGGTCTAGCTAATGCTGAGTCCTGCCTCCTTACCAGGAGCACTGTGTCCATTTGTGAACACCACATATTAAGAAAGATGTGAACAAATTAGAGGGAGTCCAAAGTAAGAGGTTTAGAAAACTTGACCTGTGAGAAAAGAATTAAGCGTCAGTGCCAAAACCAGGAATTTCAGCACCCTTAGAATGAGCAGCACCTGGAGCAAGTGGTGCAGAACGTGCCCTGTGATCAAGCGGCTGCACAGAGCTGCTTCAGAGCGCTCGGGCAAAACCCCATTCACCTCGTCCTAGTTGGGGCCCTGTTAGGCATGTTTGGTCTAGAGAAGAAAAGGATATAAAGGGACCAAAACAGTCTTCAACTATGTAAATAGTTGCTAAAAAGACAACAGTGATCAAGCATTCTTGAAACTACAGTACCCACCTGGGGAAGTAAGAAAACAAATTGACAGAGCTAGACGGGTTCCCCGAAGTCATCTACTACAGGAGAGACCCAAGAAAGAAAGCAACAGACCACCACTAGTCACCACATACAATCCTCAAGTCAGACCTCTGCGAAAGATCATTAAGGACTTACAGCCTATTCAAAAAGATGATCCCTCTCTCTCTCAAGCGTTGGGAGACAGACCTCTCCTTGCCTACAGACAGCCACCCAATCTTAAACAGATACTCACCAGCAGCTACAGATCTAACAACAGAAGCATTGAAGCAGGCACACACCCCTGCAAAAAACCACGCTGCCAAGTCTGGCCACATATCTGCACAACAGATACCATCATAGGTCCTAATCAAGCCTGCTACTCCATCAAAGGCTCATTTACCTGCTTATCTACTAATGTGGTCTATGCCATCATGTGCAAGAAATGCCCCAACACCCTATATATTGGACAAACAGGATGATTGCTACGCAAAAGAATAAATGAGCACAGAGCTGATATCAGAAATCACAAAACAAAGAAACCAGTTGCTGAGCACTTCCATCTTTCTAATCGATAAATGATTTGTTAACGACCGTCGTCAGAGATGTGGCTGGGACATCAAGACTTCAAAGAGAAACAGCTAAACTCGATATGCAAACTAAATTCTGTGAAAGCAGGATTGAATCAAGACTATGGGCTTCTTTTCCCATTACAAAAGGTAATTGACTTCAGACTTCCCATGGTTTAAACCTAACAACTGATTTGCTGTTACTGTATGACCTGATCCTATGTTTTACATCCCCTTGCATTTATTTTCATTCCATTCTGTAAGTTCACCCATCTTCGAAGCATCTGACAAAGTGGGATTTTTTTCCCACGAAAGCTCATGCGAAAAATAAATCTGTTAGTCTTAAAGTGCCACATGACTCCTTTTTTCAGGAAAAGAAATAATTGATTTAGTCTGAAGCAAAGGAGATATAGGTTAGCTGTTAAGAGAACCAAACCATGAGGATTATTAAGCCCTCGAACAGGTGAACTAGGCAAGTTGAGAAATCGCTATCATTGGAGGTTTTTTGGAACAGGCTAGACAAACACCTGTTGGGGATGGGGACAGCAAAACAGGCCATCAAGTCAAGGAGCTGAATTAGAGACAGTTACCTTGTGTCTTGCTCCTAGGACCAAGAGGCCCTGAACATACTGAGATAGTCACACATGCAGCCCCATGGGAAGACAGAACTATGTGTTGCTATCAAGTGACCTGTTTCTGGCTGATGCTCACGGGGGCTATAAGCAGCTCCAAATAAAGTCCTTGTCAATCTGTCCTTATCTGGACAGTCACTGCAGGGAAGCGCATTTGACAGTAGTAGTGAAGGAAAAGGGGGTAAAATGAAGAGTCCTTGACATGTTCAAAATGAAGTGATTCCAGCAGAACAGGGGAAGGAAGGGGAGCGGATGAGGAGGATGCCTAGGTCTTGCAAGGTCTGGTTTGTGTCTCATTAACACTGATGTGGACCTGGACTAACGCAATTTGAAGGCAATGGAATTACACAGATATAAAACTAGCGTGAGCAGGTGTGCAGCCCCACTTTGATTTGTGTGCATCACTGGCTGCAGGTTCTCAACTTCAGTGACAGAGACACCAGAAATGTTGTTTTTCTGCCATCAGAGCCAGCGTCTCCGAGCTATGTTTTAATTACCTTTGCTCTTTCCTTCAGGCCTGGGAAAACTACATGTGTGTTGTGACAAATTACATAACCATGTGGCGGCAATCATTTGCAAGTTCTAACCTTTTACAGTATCACTGGAACAACTTGATTTCTCAGGATACCAAGCAACAGCGGCGCACCGCAAATGAATGAGGAGAAGCTGAATAACAAAAGCGTGCGACCTTGGCAACACCGTCTGTTCAGTGTCTCCTAATGTCACCACTAATGTATTAGCAAATCAAAGGTAAATTTACTCGTTAGAGGGTAAATGCTATTTATTAAGAAGCGTGTCTTGTAAGTCTCTTCATCGGTTTTCTATTCTCTGCTATCGTCAAGGCTGCTGAGGCTTCCCAGAGCGCTGTGTGTTCTGTCAAAGAGATGGTGGACAGATCAGAGAAGCAGCATTGTAATTTAATAAAAGATTGCAGCTCTACGGTCCTGGTATTTGCTGCACCGGGGTTAAGGCTGAATCAGCAGCACTTTCTTCAGTGCATTGTTTTAACTCTGCATTTCTCGAGCCCCACTGGTCTATTTTCTGAGTCCCTCCTGTGCTGCTTCTCTATCCTCCCTCCCCTTTCTTTTTGGATGGTGTAAAAGGCTTGTCAAGGCCTGGAATGTGGCATGCAAGGTCCTTCCTGTCTAGCACCAGAGATCTGTGAAGTCATTTGCTCTTAGAGGCAAAATTTGTGCAGCCAAAAGTGGCTGGGCCGTGTGATTATTTTCAAGACCTATAGACTGGGCACATTCATTCCCCGTGTGATTTCCTCAAAGCAGGAGATGTGTCAATCATTTTAATTGGCTAATTTATTTTCACAACCATAGAGTGAGCGAGAGGGAGAAACCTAAACGAAACAAAAATCCCCTGACTCTGCATTAATGTGTCTGACTTTTAATCAAATAACCAATTAGCTCTAAACTGCAATCCTCAGCATCCTACCCCAGAGGCTTTCAGTGGTCTCCTGCCCCCTCACTGCATCATCCAAGTTTATGTTCTGGGCTTTATAATTGATACAGGTTGGGAGGAATGGACACCTGGCTCCAATCGTGCAAGACCTGCCTTCATATGTCCTGTGTCTGTGCCCTCTTGGAGTCAGGGTCTGCACAGGGGCTTATTCACCTGGATACCTTTGCAAATTCAGGGCTCTACTTACTGCTGTGGAGGTAGTCTGGTCATCCTAAGGGTGGGGTGGCAGAGCATAATAAAGCTTCCTTCTCATGGGGTGTCTGTTCTGGAGAGATCTGCTCTCATCTTGAAGAAGTGCCTGTCACTGAAAGGGTGGTAGCATGGGGGGGAAACTTTCCTGAGGAGATTTATTGAAAACAATCTTCTGATGTGGCTCTGTGTTAAAGAATGCAAAGGTCAGCTGGCCCCAGTCAACGGCATTGACATTTCTGCCTTGCATAAGAAATTTCTTCTCTCCGAATCTTTTTCCACTGCATGTATTCGCCCCGAAACTGCAATTAAACAAACCCACAAACACGGGGACAGAGTTCCAGGGTAACATTAACAATTCGGCTGCTTCTACTGCACACGCCGCTTTCGGCTGCATGCATTCTCTGTGTTGCTAGACACCTCAGTGGAAAATAGACTGTCCCCATTGCAATGTGCAGCTGCATTTGTCAGTGACCTGCTTGGGCAGAAAAGAGGCATTAGCTGCTCCCTGCTACCTTTCTGCAGTGAGGAAAGACTCTGGTAGGGTGAGGTAGCAGGGAAAGTGAGTTTTTCCCTGCTGTCGGAGCCTCTCCTTATGGAGAAGATGAGTTCCAGCATCAGGAGGTAGTGGGATGCCACATTGCTAAAAACAGCAGGGAGGTCCGGCTTGGACTAGTAGAGAACAGATGCATACCCCCACCCCTTCAGGCAATTTTATTCTGTTAGTTTAATCTGTTTCTCTCTGTCAACACTACTTCTTCCCATTCTAGGTGTGCTATTTGTGCACGTGCTACATGCTACTGAAAAAAAACCTGGGGTGTGGAAGCACCCATAGAGACCAGTAATTCTGTGATAAGGTAGCTTTGTGTTTTCCTTGAAGCCCCATTCTTATTCTTTACAGGCAGGAACCTCTTCAAGGTGGCTACAGAACAATGGATGATCTAGTTCCTCTGCGAGAGTTCAAGGCTTGCTGTGCTTCAGAGGCTGCTGCGTGGGAGTGAATCCATAGAGGACATACTGAGAACACGTTCTTCTTGTTCTGAAGAAGCCGTCTTTGCTCTATAGGAGGGTTCAAGCTCACCAATGCCATCAGGCAGGTGTGTGAAGAAGTGCAAGGAAGACACTGGCAGCTGACACTGTTGTCCTGATTTTTCAACATCCCTGACCATTGGATACGAGTTCGGGATTATCTCTGACTCTCTCCAGATGTTTGAGTGGGGTTAGTATTTCCAGGGACAGAGCATCACTGGCCTGTGGAAAGAAGACTCCAGGAGATGAGCCCTGGGTATCACGGTGGGGTGGAACATCATCACTGAACATTTTGTTTGCTTTTGTGAGTTTGTGGTCATTTGGCCAATAAATGGACCCCAGAGCCAAGGGCTAATGGTGTGGCTGTTAATACCCCAGGCTGATGAGGAAATCAGCTCACATGAAATAGAATCATAGATTCACAGAAACTGGAAGGGCCCATCAAGTCCAGTTCCCTACACTCATGGCAGGACCAAATACCCTCTTAAACCATCCCTGACAGGTTTTATATGACTTAGTCCAGGCCCTAATGGGTGGCAAGCACATCTCAAGTGTTCCCGAGAACCAGTTTTGCTGGAACAATTGGCAATGAGGCCAAGGTCTGATGAAGTGTAAAAATCACATTGTATTCCTTTCTGCAGGGGATTTAATTCTCCAAGGCTGCCATTCACCAGCACTACATTCATCCAAACATGCAGAAAAGATAGCACCTACTGATCTCCATCGACTTAACTCTGAAAACTGAAGTCTTTAAATCATTATTCGAGGACTTCTGTCATGGGTTAGGGGGTCCATTAGGGTGGGTAAAGTTTGCTTTGTGTGAGAGGTCAGACTGGTCCTTTCTGACCGTATAGTCTAGGGCTATGTCTACATTAGCCAAACTTAGTTTGGACTTCTTAGTTCGAGCTAACTAGGAACATTTTTGTTTGAACTAACCACGTGTTCTAGTTTGAACTAATGCTTAGTTCAAACAAGAACATGCGATTAGTTCAAACTAATGAATTTAAGTTCAAACTAAGCCTAACTTTGGGTCTTACTCATGCCTAGTTTGAACTAAAGTTCAAACTAAGTATGGAAGTCTGAAATAAACTTACTAGTTTGAACTAGGCATTCCCTAAATTGCTTGGTATGAACTAGGCAAAGCCTGGTGTAGCCATAGGCCAAATTAGTCTGGACTAAACGTGCTTAGTCCAGATTTATTTGCCAGTGTAGACATAGCCTATGGCTGTGTTCACACAGCCCTCTTATTTCGAAACAACAGAGGTTGTTTCGAAATAAGATTTAGGCTGTTCACACGACGCATGGTTGTTTCGAAACAACAGGACCCGTTGTTTCGAAACAACGGCGTTTTTTCGAAACAAGTTAAACCCCATGTGGGGACGAAACAACGTTGTTTTGAAATGATTGTTTCGAAACAACGCCGTGCGAAAATGTTGTTTTGAAACAACAGTGACTTGTTTCGAAATAACTGTTGCCAGAACCTGCTATTTCACTTTGAGCTTCTTTCCTTAATTCGAATTAACAAACTGTTAATTCAAATTAAGTTATTTCGAAATAAGGTGTTATTTCGATACAAGTTGTTTCAAAACAACTGTATCAAAATAACCTATGAGTCTAACTCAAACTGTGTTTCCTTAGGAAAGACTGGGGGTTGTGGTGGGTGGGGCGAGGAGGAAACCTAGCTCATGTAAATACAAAAGGTCACTCAGGAGTTAATGAGGAACTGGGAATCCTGTATGCAGCTGTTTGGTATTTTGTTCCCTGTGTAACACAACAACCCTGATTATGTGACCTGAGAAAATATTTCAGTTCTTTATACCACCTGTACCTGTGTTTTTCTCATGTTACTTCACAAGCGAAGTCTCATTTTTCCCTAAAGGGGAACTGTTCCAAAGCTCATTTAAAATCAATGGAACAATGCCCTTTGAATGGACTTTGGATCAAATCTTTAAGCAACATGTGAAAAGCCTGTAGGCAGCTAATGTTTCCCACAGTGCTGTCGAAGTGCAGGCTGGAAATGTTTCCTTCTTTCTTCTATCCCTGCTGGGGCTTTACTTACTTTGGTTTGTCCTGGCAAGCCATTGGACTGATGGATGTGGTTTCACAAGTATATAATGAAGATAAAAGCATGATGATTCATTAACAGGGTTCTTCCCTGAGCTATAATGTTACAGTCAGGCACTGGAGAGAAATGTAATGTTATTGTTGTGTGAACTCGGGATACTTGGCATCAAAGAAAAAACACTAAAGGTCTGTGATCCTGTAAGGTCCTTGACTCAGATCCCCAAAAGGTATTTTAGGTGCTCAACTCCCTTAGATTTCAGGGTGTGGGCTGATCATTCAGAGTTACATCAGAAAGGAGCTATTGGCCATGATACATGAAAGGTTCTTCGTTTGACACATTATGCCTCTCTCAGGTAGGGATATGCTGGCAATTTTGAGATTTGCATTTGCTTTATAAATTCTTTTCATCAACTAGAAGAAGGAGAAATTGCTTCTTTTAAACAACACATTAAGATGTATTAACTATGTTAGGTAGCAAGGAAGGTTTAGGATGGACATTAGGAAAAAATTCCTAACTGTCAGGGTGATTAACCACAGGAATAAGTTGCCTAGAGAGGTTGTGGAATCCCCATTATTGAAAGTGTTTAAGAGCCCGTTAGACAAAACACTTGTCAGTGATGATCTAGATGGCACTTGATCCTGCCAGAGTGTAGGGGACTGGACTCTATGAGCTCTCATGGCTCTTTCCAGTTCTATGACTGTTACTAAAATGTTACGATCGAGTAATCAAGCACTCAGAAGTTAGGAACGACAAAGTTAAGGTTAGAAATTCAACCTTAGCTCTGCCTTCTCTATGCATTACCTCAGCATGAAGGTGCAGGAATGGGATAGGAGTTTGGAAGGGGGTGGGGGGAAAGTTGACTTGTAGGAACACTTACATGCTTTGTATTGATGGACTATCTAGAGTCTGGTCTTGCCCTCCATGTAAATAAGGACATCTAAAAAGCTGCTTTAATTTATGCTTTGTAGGCAATTGTCCCAATGGGCAACTGATCAGAAGAGGATTGTCTCCACTTCTTGTGTACCACTTTTCTTAAGCCCCAGTACTGCGGACACCTAGGCAGTTGAGTATCTCCTTGAGTTCAGTGGAACCATGCGTGTGCAAGAAGTTATCTACTGCAAATTTGTTAGATTAGGGAAATAATTAAATGTTTCAGTTTGATTGGGAATGTTAAAATGAAATGTTTTATACAGAATCTTTTCTATACAGCAAATTTCAATTTTTATTCCATTTCAGGACCAAAACCCTCTTTAAAAGACCAGACCTTGCTAACCTTGAACAAGATAGATGTAAATATCATTAAATAAGTTCCAACAATACACTTGCATATCAAAGCTCTTGTCTACTTGTAAGACTACCATTGTGTTCCCTTATAATATGTTTTTAAAGGTTAGATTTGGGTTATGTATTTATAAGGTTGCTCTTCCTTTTCAGGCCTAGCATGACAGCAGGCATGGAGCACATTCACTCAGTGTGTCTTTGCACTACCGTTACCTTTCCTGTACCTTTCTGGGCTCAATCCTTCCCAACTCATTGATTCACAACACTACTGGATCATATTATGTGTAAGTAAGACAAGCAAGATTTGGCCATTTGTAGTTAGATGACTACAGTCCCCAGGACCATTAATCGGGCAACTTTGTGAACATTAACTTCATTGAAAATCTTCACTCAGGTTAACATTGCTACATACAACTCAACCAACTGGTATGAGAGTTGGTGAGGTGTGTAGATGGGTGACATTCCCACAGTTCAAAATCACTCTGAGACGTTAGAAGCCAGATGTGGATCCAAATCCAAATGTTTCCAAAGTTTGAGGGAGTTTAAGTCCAGTGTTCCAGCTAAGCCCAGTCCATACTACCTCAGCAGGTGATCAGGACTGCTGATACAAGGTATCAGTCCAGTATACAATCACTCCCCAGAAAGGGGTTATCATCTCATTTACATATTCCCTCTTTAAAAAGTATATCCTATCACTCAAACTCCTTCACTGCCAGGAACACCTGAATAGAGAGAAAAACAAACAAGGAGTCTGGTTGCACTTTAAAGACTGACAAATGTATTTTTTGGATGAGTTTTTGTGGGAGAAAATCCCACTTCATCTCCCAAGAAAGCTCACATGGTAAGTAAATTTGTTAGTGTTTAAAAGTGCCACCAGACTCCTTATATGTTTTGCTGGACTAGACTAACACGGGTCCCCTCTGAAACTGAATAAAAGAGGTTATATTGTGCTGTGTAACTAACTGTAATGCACAACATTGTTAAATCAAGCAGACGTTATTCCCATTTAACAAATTTTATCATGTGACACTGACTTATATAAGTAACTTCCGCCTCTATCATTTGAGCTTTGTAGCTGTGTGTAAATGTTATACAATACACTAGTAGTAAATGTATATTTCTCTGTTCATGTGTTAAGACGACCCGCATCTTTAGTTACCTGGACAGATTCACTGGCTCCAGGACAAAGAGCTTTAAACTGCAGAAGAAACAGAATTAAGATTCTCTTTGAGAATATAGAAAGCATATTGCTTTCCTGCTCACATATTTCAACAAAAGAAGCTGAACTGACTTACCCCAAAGTCTCAATCAATCAGTAAGAACAAGCCCTTCACCCTGTAGATCAGGAGTCTTAAACATGCTGCCTGCGGGCCACATGTGGTATCTAAAGCCATTTCCTGCAGTTTGCAATGACACTATTGTTATGTATTTGCAATATTGTTGTATGAAAAGGTTTCAGTGGTGTGGCCCTCAGCCTAACGTACTAGTCCTCATGAGGCCCTCATAATGATTTGAGTTTGAAACTCCAGCTGTAGACTAAAATCCAAGTGGAAGATTGCAGCCCCAAGAAAATACACTTGATGAAGTTAAAGCACCTGAAAAGAGTGGGGCTAGAATAGAAACTGGAAATCAACTTTGTCTACATTGGCTGCCATTAAATACATTATAATTATCTTCAGCTTCCATGCATTGGTATCTGAGGTACCACAATATTTCCTTATGCAGCACTTGCACTGTCAAACAGCTGTAGCATCTTCCATATCACAGCCATAAATGTTTGATCTCTGGTGTCAACTTACATACGTTGGAAAACTTTTTTTTTAGTTGACTAGAGCAAGAGAATGGGATTCAAGAATCCTAATCTCTGCCACTGATTCATTTAGTGATCTTGGAGAAGTCACAACTGCTTCATGGCTTAAGTTACCTACTTAATAAAATGGTTTAGCAGAAGTGTTGTGTTTCTTTATTAATGAGCTCACTGGGTGATGGATACTTCAGAGGTACAACATTTGATTAGGAACATAGAATGAAGGACTGGAAGGAACATATCATAAACACCTGTTAGTGTATAAGTTTGCCTAAGTATTTAGTCCTCTGTATCTGGCTGAGATAAGACTCTGGGCCTACATGTCTACCTGAAAGCTAAAGTCTCTGAGATCCACATAAGCAAAGAACAAAGACTGTGTATTCCTTTTGCCTGCCTACAATCAGATGGGTTTTCTTGATCACTCTGAAGAGTTAAGGGATGTAGTTAAAATGTTTCAAGCCATACTGAAGGTGTGATACATGAATGCACAAATGAGGGAAAGCTCTGACTCCTTTTCAAGACAGACGTGAGAGTAAGGCCAAGCAACTGGCTGGAAAAGCAACGGAAGTGAAGGCAAGTGTTAAAGAGAACCCTAAGCATAGCCCATAAACTAATCAAGGCCAAGATGTCACCCTACTTCCTACCCCTCCCATGGAGTACAAAAGGTGTTGTTCAAAAGTCCCCAGAACTAACCCCCCCAACAGAACATGACCATATAGTGGAAGATGACGTACTGGGCTGGTGGCAGGGTGACCTACAGGTATAATTAAGGCTATCAAGAAGAAGTGGGGTGGCGGGATGACAGCATCCAGAACTATGATTAGGGAAAGAGGAAATTCTGTGAGCAGTGTACAGAGATAGAAGAGGGACTGATGTGAAGACCCTTGAGGTATGGTTATGGATTTAAGTTTGGCAGCATAATCCCCAACAAACCCGTTGTGGAGTTGTCACAGGTTACACACTAGTGTGTCCGTAGGTTATGGTTTATGTAACTTTCTTGTTCACTTTTGCAACGTAATTGTATGGTTTGATGCCAATTATGCCATGCAAGGTTCCTTTATGAAGCATTTAAACAGCCAAAGTTGCAAACAAGTCCCTGAAGAAGAGAATGAAGACAATGTAAATTGAGGTCACTGCCTCAGACAAAACAAAGAGATCACCTCTGCCCAGGAAGGGGATGGGGCTGAGAGGAGACTGCAAACAAGTACAGACACTTTGAACAAGAGAGAAGCTGCTGACTTTTTGCCAAACACCGTCACAGAAGCAACAAAAGATACTCAGCCTACCCACATGGCCAGGAGAGCCTAGTCTGGCTGAAAACCATCAAACAGTCAGATTTGGGAGTAAGAAAGGCGAGAATAAGCTGAAGTGTGATCCTAGATAGTGCCATTAGATTAATATACTGATTATAAACTTTATTTTTGATTGTGGCAACTCCTGACTGCTTTATTAAATGATTGTGCATTGATTTGCTATATACTCACTTGAAATCACATCCGGATCAATAAACTAGTATTGTTTGACCTACAGCTATGTGGACTTTAGGGGGTTTGAGTGAGGGAGGCTGGCCATGAGCTATTTCAATGTTAAATGGATGGACATGAGTCTGTGGTGATTAGAGAAGGGTCCCTGTCCCTGTGAGACCAAAATTCCCACGGTGGTATCTGGGGCTGGGGGTGCTTGTTTGAGGACCATCGCCTGAGTGGCCTGAGGGTGCACACTCAGTGCTTGGGACAAATTACACACAGGAGACTGGTGTGGAGTGACTCACCTTGCAAAGCAGGGTAAATTGGGGTTTAGGAGTGGAGATTGGGGGGAGGGTCACAGAGACACACTGGACCAGAACTGGAGCACAACTTGTCACAGGAATGCCTGCAGATTGGGCTCTGTGCTGTTGCTTTCTGGTTCACTCTGTCTGGAAACTGAGAAGGGATCGGGACAGGGAGCCCTAACAGCAACCTCACCACCCAATGCTGTTCATTAATTTATCAAGCTCCGTTTAGAAGCTAGATGGGTTGTTTGTCCCCTCTCCACCACTTGAGGGAGGTTGTTCCAAAACCTCAACCCGCTGTTTGATAGAAACCTTCTCATTTCCAGCATAAAGTTATTCATGGTTAGATTATATTCATTTGTTCTTGTGCCAGCATTGTCCTTCAGCTTAAATAGCATGCCTCCTCTTTCTTTCTCTGGAATTTATCCCCAAATATAATTATAGAGGGGATATCATAGAAGATTAGGGTTGTCCCTACTCAAAGCAAGACTGACCCCAACTAAATTATCCAAACCAGGGTATTGTCAAGCCAAGCCTTAAACATCTCTATAGATTGAGATTCCACCACCTCCCCATATAAACCGTTCCAGGGATTCATCGCTCTCCTAGAGAAAAAGCTTTTCCTAATACCCAACCTAGACCTCCCCCACTGCAACTTGAGACCATTGCTCCTGGTTCTGTCCTCTGCTACCCCCGAGAACAGCCAAGTTCCAAACTCTTTGCAACACCTTTTTAGGCAGTTGAAAGCTGCTAACAAATCCTCCATCACTCTTTTCTGCTGAAAACTAAATATGTCTAATTCCTGCAGACTCTCCTCATAAGTCAGTTCCCCAGGCTCCCAATCATTTTTATTGCCCTCCACTGGACTCTCTCCAATTTGTCTACATTATTTGGGGGGGCAGAGGGAGGAACTGGACACAATACTCCATATGGGGCATCACCAGTGCCAAACAGAGAGGAATAATCAGTTTCTTCCATCCGCTGGTACCACTCCTACTAATGCAGCCCAATATCCCATTAGTCTTCTTGGCAATAAGGGCACACTGTTGACTCATATCCAGCTTCTTGTCCACTGAAACTCCCAGCTCCTTTTCTGCAGAACTGCTACCTAGCCTGTTGGTCCCCAGTCTGCAGCAGTGCATAGGATTCCTCTGTCCTAAATACAGGACTCTGTATTTGGCCTTGTTGAACCTCATCAGATTTCTTTTGGCTCAATCCTCCAATGTGTCCTATGCCTACTCATCAGCATACCTACAACACCCCTCAGCTTAGTGTTATCCACAAACTTGACGAGGGAGTAATCCACCCCATCATCTGGATCATTAATGAGTCTTTGAACAAAACCAGCCCCAGGCCTTCTCGCAGTCTAGATTTCCCTAGGTTGAACAAGCCAAGCTCTTTCAGTTGTCCCTCCTAGGATTAAATAGTGATTCCCCTGATCACACTAGCAAATCTTCTTTGTACCAGTTTCCATTTGACTTAATCTTCCTTGAACATGAGTGACAACAGTTGTTCATCATATTCCAGATGAGGTTATACAAGTGCTTTGCACAATGGCCTCTCATTTTTCTATTGGAAATGCCTCCTCCAATACATCCCATGATCTCATTTGCTGTTTTTATGGCCACATCACATTGGTGGATTCGTGCCTTCCCACGACTGACTAATGATCTGATCTCTGAGCCCACTCCCACTACTTTAAAGTTCTGGCAAAAGCTTTAGTAAGAGTATAACATAGTTCTGAAAGTAAGCTGCTTGGGTGGTGAGGTCATTGCTACAAAATGTGGAAACGCTTTTCAGTATGGGATTTACACTCTTCAGTAATTATGAACTACTTCAAGAACTAGTTGTAATGTGCGGGGGGGGGTTACTTTCTTCTCTGGATTCTTGATCATTATGGTCTATGTGGTTTGTATCTGTTATGATCTGAGCTCTGTGTATCTGAGCTCACTTCTAAAGATCAAGAAGCCTCTCTCACAGCTACAGAGACAGATGTCATGTTGTGTTTAGGGGTATGTCCACACATACTTCTTGTTTTGAAACAACAGAGATTGTTTCAAATCAAGAAGTGGCATTTCCACACAACGCACTCCCATTTCAAAACAATGGGTTCCGTTGTTTCGAAACAAGAGCCGTTGTTTTGAAATGGCTTAAACCCCTTCCATTTCAAAACATCCCCGTCGGGACATGCCATTTTGAAACAACAGTTGTTTCAAAATGGGACGTTTCGAAACAACCATTGGCCAGACAAGTTATTTCGAAACAACGGTTGTTTCAAAATAACTGTCTGACCTTCCTCCCAGGGTGCTGTGCACCCTGGGGAACAGGAAGTTCCTGCCTGGGCATGCCTGGCAGGCAATGTGCTCCGAGCCTGTGATAGCCATGGCAGCCCAGGCCGGAGCCTCTACACAGGGGCCCTGCGTCGCCCACCTGTGGACCCCTGAGGAGGTGCAGTGCCTCCTTGGGATCTGGCAGAAGCCAGACATCATGTCGCAGTTCCGGGCCAGTCACCAGAACTAGGACATATATGCAGACATCGCGGCAGCAATGTCTGAGCAGGGCCACCCCGGACAACCGAGCAGGTCCGGAGCAAGGTCAAGTCCCTGCGACAGGACCATGCCCGGGCCCGGGAGCTCCAGTAGGCAGGGAGCTCCACCACCTGCCCCTACTACGAGGAGCTCCATGCATTGCTGGGTCCAGAGCCCAGTGGTCTCCCCGCTGAGGATCTGGACACAGGAGTCCATTGGAGCCCCTCGTCAGGCCTGGAGGAACCGGGCTCCGATGTGTCCGTCGGGGGGCCTCTGGTCGCAGCACCACTGGTGGCGGAGGCCACCCCCAGCAGCCCGGACCTGTTCCTTGGCCCAGAGCTGCTGAGCAGCCCGGAGGACCAGGGGCCCACCATCATCTCGGCCCCTGGGTCTGAGACGGAGCCTGGGACATCGCGGCGGACCTCTGGAGCCCCTGTGGGTAAGTATCCCCCTCCCACTGAGGCACACGGGGCTGGGCCTGTCCAGCGGGTCATGGGCAGGGAGGGGTCCAGGGCTGGGCACTGGGGCAGGCAGGGCACAGGGTTGGTAGGTGAAACGCCCCCCCCCCCCCCCCCGGCCCTGGGTCCCACAGAAACAGGTGGCACCGGTGTCACAGGCTCCTGTGTGCCTGGGGGTGGTGAACAGGGGCTGGCTGGTAAAGATGCAGCAGCGTCTTGGGCAGGGTGGAGAGCATGCAGGCCACACCACTGGCAGGTGGCCTTGGGGACCCCGTAGAGCAAGGCATGGCTGACTCCAGCTCACCCTCGTGGGCACCACTAGCACATGTGCCTCCAGGGCACGGTTCCCAGGTGTCTGGCAAAAGGAGAACATGGTCCCCTTTTTACTGTCCTGTTCTTCTATTTATCCTCACATTCTCAGTCTGGCAGGCAGTTTAAAATACAGGGGTTTGTCAGGCTTTTTACAGTAGGGGTTCAAGGATCCTGGAATGCCATAGAATACTGAATCGCACAGGACAGTGTTCCAGGGCCCCCTAAACCCCGACGGCCACCACAGCCAGACAACATTTATACCCAGAGCCCTCTGAAGTCCTCGGTCGGGTACTCGCCTGGCCTCCTTCCGAGGCTCTGGGGCCCAGGAGCCCTACCCCAGGGCAATGTCCCATGGGATCCTGGGACCTGCTGACAGTCAGGGCAGAGGTGTATGCTGCAGACAGGTGCACACGGACAGGGCCAGCAGGCGGCAGGGGCCAACTGTGTTTTCTGCTTCCCTCCAGCAGGTCACGGAGCTGCTCACCAGCCACCACCACCAGCAGCCTGACGCCAGAGCCCCAGGGCACCCCGGCGGTTGAGGAGGGCCCCCTGGTCACGCGCCAAGCTCCTCGAGGCTCTCGAGGAGCTCGGTGAGGAGATGCAGGCAGCCATCCAAGCCTGGAGGCGGGAGCAGGGACAGCGGCAGGAGGCCGCCCCTCTGTGCCATCGAGCAGGTCACCGTGGCGGACGACCAGCTGGCCACCTCAGTGGAGAGGCTCACTGAGCAGCTGCCAGCCACCATCTGGGAGCTGGCAGACAGGATGCCCCCACCACAGCGCGCTGAGGGTTCGCCACCTGGCCCTCCCTAGAGGCGACAAGGGGCAGAGGGTGGCCGTGGATGCGGGCGGGGTACGCCACCCCCCCGGACCCTCCTGCAGGCCATGCCTGAACGCCCCTCTGCCCCCTGGACTCTTCCACCCCGTCCCCTTCCAAGTTGCCTCCCCCTCTCCCAACCCCCCAAAGTCCCCTGTCCCCTTCCAAGTTGCTGGCCTCTCCCCCAGACTGCCCCCACATTGCCCCATCCCGTATCCCCCCCAGCCCTTCCCTGATTGTAAATAAATAACTTGAAATGTATCTGTGGTTTTCAGTGGTTTTATTGGGGGTAGTTGACAGTGCAGGTGGAGGGGTGGGGGCTGGCTGTGGGTGAACGGGGGAGAGGGTGGTGTGGGGCTGGGCAGGGCTGGCCCTCACAGTTCCTCCTCGGCAAAGGCAGTCCGGAGGGCATCACACATGGACAGGGCCCGCTGGGATGGCTGCTCCCATGTGGGCACAGGTGTGGGCTCCGCATAGTTCCTGCCGAGGACTCAGGCCTCAGCTTCCCAGGCAGGTGGAATGGGCTCACCGTGCTGTTCCAAGTAGTTGTGGAGGGCCACACACGCACCGAGCACTTAGGGCAGCGTCCTCTCTGAGAGGTGGAGGCGGGTGAGGAGGCACCTCCAGCGGGCCTTGAGGCGGCCGAATGCCCGCTCCGCCACCTGGCGGCACCGGGTCAGGTGGTGCTTGAAGAGCTGCCTGGAGGGGTCGAGGGGCCCTGCATACGGCCACATGAGCCATGGCCGCGGGGAGTAGGCCACGTCCGCCACGATGAGGACGGGCACCTCTACTCCCCTAAGATTGATGTTGGGGGGGGGGTAGAAGGTGCCCGCCTCTATGTCCCGGTAGAGGGCAGAGTTCTGGAGGCCCCTGGCGTCATGTGCCCTCCCTGGCCATCCGATATAACAGTTCTGGAATTGGCCCTGGTGGTCCACAAGGGCCTGGACGATGATGGAGTGGTACCCCTTGCGGTTGCGGTACTCAGTGGCCCTGTGCTCCAGGGCTCGCACAGGGATGTGCGTCGCGTCAAGGATCCACACACAGTTGGGGAAGCTGAGGGTGGCCATGCCTGGGATGGTGTTCTGCAGCTCCTCTGGTCTCACCAGGCATCACAGCAGGACCTGGTTGATGGCCCTTGTGACCTCGACGAGGATGGTGCCGGTGGTGGACCTCCCAACGCTGAAGAGGTGTGCCACTGACCTGTGGGACTCCGGAGTGGCCATCTTCCAGAGGGCGATGGCCACTCTTTTGTCCATGGGGATGGCAGGCCTCATGGGGTTGTCCCTGTGGTGCAGCTGTGGGGCGAGCTCCGTGACCAGGAGGGTGAAGCTGGCCCTGGTCATGTAGAAGTTCCTCCTCCAGTTGTCATCCCCCCAAGTGTGCAGTACGACCCGCTCCCACCAGTCTGGGCTGGTCTCCCGGGCCCAGATGTGGCAAGGCACGGAGGGGGGCAGGGGCAGTAGCTCTGCCCTGCCCATGAGGTGGAGAAAAGCCTCGGGTAGAGGCTGGTCACCCTCTGGGTCCGCAAGCACAGTGTCCCACATTCGCAGGACACTCTGCAGGCGGTTGGAGAGGCTCGGTGTCGCACGGCGCTGTCTGGGCAACTGGGCAAAATCCATCACTTGCAGCGTGCTGCTAGCCTGAGTGGACAGGAAAGTGAGGTCGGGGCCAGCTTTTATGGGATTGGCTAGCAACATTGCCACTGACATGGCCCAGGGCGGCGGCCATGTTTCCACACCTCCCATGATGCCCTGCCCCTGAAGCGAAATAGCATGCCCACAGTGTGGACATGCTGTTTCGATTCCCGCTTTTTTTCTTATTTCGAATTAACTTTTTGTTATTTCAAAACAGCTTGTTTCAAAACAAGCACTTGTGTGTGGACATAGCCTATATGTCTCCACTCAGCACTCAAAATCAGAGATCAGTTCTGACTAATTTGGCTCCTTTGTCTCGATGAGTCACTTTTCCCTCTGTGGAATGGGGATAACATCATCCCTCACATCACTGGGGTGTTTTCAAAATAAATCCATTAATATTTGTGATATACTCAAGAACTATAGTGAAAACACTGATGAAATGATCAGGAAGAAATTCATAATTCTGTCTTAGGAGAGATTGAAAGGTGGCATAATAAATAAAGCATAGGGCCACACAATGAAAGTGAAGGATAAAAAGACACATTGAACAACTATCTGTTCAGTGAATAAGGCAGGGGTCCTAAAGAAAAGAAAACTATCTGATCCTATAAAATGCAGGCACACACGGGAGCAGAACTAAGGTTGCACAAGCAACTGTAATTCTGGCACTTACTACCTTCAGATTGCCCCACTTTACCACCTTCACATACTTATGATGTATTTTCTGGATACAGAGTAATAAATGTACTGTATAAAAACAAGTTGGGATTTTGTGATACAAGGACACATAGCACAGACCTGCGACACGCAAAATAATTTTGGGGAATTCTGCAGCCTGTGTTATACAGGAGGTCCTGCTAGAGGATAACAGTGGTCCCTTTCAATCTTGGAATCTATGATGCAAGAGCAGCTGATGAAGGGTGAATTATTTTTGTTTCAATAAGATTTTGGATGCATTTTTTCTCCTCAGGAGTCAGGACTGTGACACCACACCTATCCCTTTGAAGCTGCTAGGTTCTCTATAATCGCAATATGGACTGGTTCGTATTTCTTATATTTATAGGGTCTTGGCCACCTTCTAATCAGGGGACCCTAAAAAAGAAAGCACACCATATATAATAGTGGGCTTTGATACTGTGAAGGGGCAGGTACTCTGGAGAAGCAGCTAGGGTGTGGTGTTTGTGGGTACTGTAGGCTGTCCAAAGTTATCCCCTACAGAAATGTTCACTAAGTACAAAAGTGCACCCCCAAACTTGCATACAGCTTGAACCACTGCCCAATTATAGAGGCTCTTCTCATGCAGCTCCTGAAAAATCTCATACACATAACCCTCTTTTAGGAGCTTTCACAACCTCACTCACCCCTAGCCTAAACTTGCCTCTAATTCCAGCCTCTCACCCCTTCAATAACTAGCACCAAAGAGAAACCTTTGAGAAACAGCTTTTTCCTCACCCACCAATGAGCCATTTCAACTAGAGGCAGCACTAAGTAGCACAGGTGGGTTGTGCTTTTCTCACAGCTCCACCTCTCCCAGGGCTAGCGGGCTCACCTGTGGCCGGCTGGGCTGTCGGCTCGTTCCAGGCCAGAACCAGCTACGTGTCATAAAGAGGCCGCCTTGTTTTCCAAACCCCTGGAAGGTTCCAGGAGGCAACAGTTAAACCATCACCAACAGCATGAGCTGCTAGGGCTGCTTCCCAGGCTTTCTTCTTTTCTGCATCAAAAGCACCAGGATAAATTTGTTGCTCTAAGGGAGTAGCAGAATTCTGCACAGTTTTGCTCTTCAGATTAGGGCCCCAATTACAGACTAGTGAGTGGGGACCCGCAAATAGGGCAGTGAGCCTTGAAGTAAAACTATAGTATTTAAAGAGAGGGTGGAAGGAACAACTTGTCCTCCTTGCTCACCCACCTGGAGTGATAAGTGAAACAGCTTTCCTCCTGGGTAGGCTCCACTCACCCAGCAATAGAGACAGATTGATTTTTCTAAGGCAGGTTGTAGGAGTGTTTATTGGAGGTCCATTTCCCATAAATCCAAGGGTGAGACGAAAGAAGAAAAGGCAGCTTTGGTTTTTTTCTGCTGCACCTTGTGCTCTTGCAAGATGAAAGCTGAATCCAGGAGAACTGAGAGTGAGGGGAATCTGCTCTCCATAGAGGAAGGTAAGAGATGAATTACTCTCTTTTGGTGGCTTCTCAATTAGCTCTAGCTACTGAAGGGGCAGGCTGTTACTGAAGCTGCCACAGTGGAAAGCTCTGCTTTATGTGTGCTGTGTGTTAAAAAAGAAAAAAACAGGAGGTGGCATATGGACTGGGATAGAGACTAAAACTGAAAACAGGATTTGATAGATGTGTGGTTTATCCCTGCTTAGAAAACGGTGGTCAGTTCAGTTTGCCCTGTTCCTCTTTTGGTTCAGAGACAGATGAACAAATGACTAGAGTTAATGAGGGACTCTGGTATAAAGAGAGAGTGAAAACAAGGGCTCTTCAGTTAGAAATGCAACATGGTGGAGGCGGATGCAGTAATGACAAGGGGTCACTTGGTGAAATGAAAAGGCATCAAGTTTTAAACTGATAAAAGGAAACAGAGTTTGCCTAATGGATGTTGGGTCAGGTGGTGTCAATTGGGACAAAAGCCTAGTGGAATGCCTAAAAGGATTAGACTGTCATCAGTGTAACAAGAAAACCTAACATTAACAAAGACACGTGTAACTTTATTCTTAAGGGCATAGACCAATTACTGAGTGGTGAGTGTTGGGAAGAAGTTTCCCTTACAAGCATGTTATTCCATAATGATCTACTGTGGACTTTTTTGTACCTCTAATTCATCTGGTACTGGCAGCTGTCAGATAGTGGATTGGCTGGATTACTGGTCTGCTCTGTAATGGCAAGTTTATATGTAGTAAAACTGAGCTCCCATAAAGGAGAAAGGGGTCTAAAGTAGGAGCAAGATAATAATTGTGTAGACTCTTCACTTCATTCTTAGCTGTGGTTTCCAGGCTTAATTTCCCCACTTGCTGAGTGGGGAAATCAGGCACAAGCAGCAGAAGCTACGAGTTCACTGCTGAGGAGAATGGGGCCAGGAGTTTTAACTGTGTCTATGTGGGTGGCAGGAAAGGGTGGCCTAATTTCCCTGGAATGGACTCTAGGATTGACTAATAAAGCCACATTGTGGGTCATAAGATGCTGGTTCTTCCACAGCAACTCTTGGAAGGAAATCTTAAAGGGCTTTTGAGTGCTGGGCATCTTTTATAGACTTATGCCTACTGCAATAGCTTTTTCCTGGGAATTCTTCCCCAGGAGATGTGTCAAGGCTGTGAAATTCCCATGATGCTCCTTCTTCCAGCTGCTGGGGGATGCTGTGTCAGTGGTACTCAGGGTAAGTGGGTTGTGTCTTTTCCTGAGTTTTTGTTGCTCCCTGATGGATCCCAGCCAAGTGTAATAAGGGAGGAGAGAGCATGAAGGCATTGCCTGCTCTGTGTCAGAGCCCTCTCGATGAGCAGCTGAGGATTTGGGAAGGGGAGCTGAGAATGGGGAACAGGCAGGGAGAAGGGACTGGAGGACAACGACACATCCAGTAAAGTCATATAGGGAGTAGTGGTTTTAGCAAACTGTGTGGAACTTGGAGGGAGAAGCAAAGGTTGCTGGAAGGAAGAATTTGGGGGGATTGCTAGGAAACCTGTCGGCACGCTCCTAGCTCAAATGCTAGCAGCACCCCTGGAGGTAATTCCTTAACACAAAGTGTTGAAAACTCAAATCATAGAACTGTCAGGCAAGAAGAAAGGACCTTGAGAGGTCATCTAGTGCAGTCTTTTATGCTTAAAGCAGGACCAAATAAATGTGAACACTCCCTGACAGTGTTTGTCAAACCTCCTCTTAAAAACCTCCTGGGAAGCTTATTCCAGAATATAAGTACCTTATTGTTAGACAGTTGTTCCTAATATTTCATCGACATCTCCCTGCTGCTGGTGAAGCTCATTGCATTTTGTCCTACTTTCATTAGGCAGAGAGCCATCGATCGCTCTTCCTTTTTATGACAGCTCTTCATGTTTCTGAGGACAGTGTCAGGCTCCCCCTCAGTTGTCTGTTCTCAAGACTAAACAAGCACAATTTTCTTCAACCTTTTCTCAGAGGTTAGCTTTTCTAATCCTTTCTCAATCTTCTTGCTCTCCCTTGGACCCTCTTCAATTTATCCACATCTTTGCTGAAGTGGAGGGTTTCAGAACTGGACGCTGGACCTCACAAGTACAGCAGGCCAATTGCCATTGTGTTTTACACACAGTCCTGTTAATGTATCCAAGACAGTCATTGGCCTTCTTTGCAAATTCATCACATTATTGACTCCTATTTGATTTATGATCCACTGGAAACCCCAGATTCTTTTCTCTAGTGCTGCCCCTCAGATAGTTATTCCACTTGTACCAGGCTCACTATGCCACCACTTCCCTCTGTATCAAATTAGAAGTGAGATTTATGGGCTTCTTGTAAGCTAACTGACACTGGTACTGAAGGTAGTTCCACTGTGTGACCTAGAAAGCTTTCCTGCCACTAATGGAGACCAAATTTATCATCACTTAATCTTAAAGCCCTTGCCTGAATCCAGATCTTCAGGAGTGAAAGACTTGAACAGGGCTGATTTGCTGAGCATCAGGAAGCATTTGAATGAATTGGCTGAGATTATTAGGAACTATTCCAAGTCAGAGGGAGATATCCTATATATTTTTGGGGATGTGTGCAAGAAAGCATAGCATCATTGTTGTTTTACATCATTGTGCCCGTTCTCTTACTAGGATGGCATGTTCAAATGAAATAGTTAAGCCAAGAGAAAGATAAGATGTCCAGCATGTCCTCCTCCAAGCATAGTTTTTTTTGTTTTGTTTTTTAAATACACAGCAATAGAAGTTTTTAACAGGCATTTGGGTTTCATCCTTCTACACTTTACAGTAACTTTTAAAAAAGTAAGAGTTTCACCCTTTTACACCCTACAGTAACTTAAAAAAAGGTAAAATCAAGTTCCTTTCCTCCTCACCCAGAACTTGACTTCAGATATCCCCTACACATCCCAAAGGAGATCAGAGGCAGTCTGAATGTGGTGAATATCGGTTTTGTCAAAACGTTTCTCATGCTTTACTTTCTTGTGGAGGTAGTACCATGTAATACAGAACTGCAGATTAAAATATATGCACAAACCAAAAAAGCATCTTGACATTTTTCTTTGAAGGGGAAGCATAATTTTACAATTCACAAAAACTAATTTAGGTTAACACAATCTTAGTTGAACAAACAAGCTGTAAGGCATCATGTCTTGCTATTAGTGTATACAAATGTCACAGAATACTAGGGCTGAAAAGTGGCCTCATGAGGTCTAGTCCACTGTCTGCTAAAAGCAGGACTACTCCCACTAAAAGTCGTCAGTGGGCGTTACAGATGTACACTGAAACTAGACCCCTTAAGACTGCAAATTAGTAGACTACAGTTTCCATTGCTAATTTCTAAATTTATACAAAATAATTGAAAAATGCATTGATCTTGTCTACTAGCTAATGAGAAATCACCCTAAACTATATTAATTCACTTTTGTTAGTTCAGTTTTTTCACTTTTAGTTCAGACTAAGTATAGAGAAGTTAAAAGTTCCTAACCTGGGTTTGGTTTTGGTGCAGTTTTTTTTTTTTGTTTTTTTTTATTCCTGGTATCAGTCCCATGATTTACAAGGCAATATACATGATGTAATGAAAAAGAGACCAAACTACAACAGCAATGAGACCTCAGGAATGTGCTTGTACTGAAACGCTGTTGCATTAATCAATAACTGCACTTTTTCCAGATTGTGGCTATTGCAGTCCTCAGCAAGAAAAGATTTCTGTCTGAACAGTAATATTGTTCCTGACTGCAGATTTGTTCCTTCTGGGCCAGATTTTACAGGTCTGCTAATACATTTGGGACAGCTGTCTTAAAGTATTGGCAGTAGTTCTGACAACTATAGTCTGTTGGATACCAGATGATGAAACTATTCCTTGCTTGTGAACAACTGTGTATTCTTTATCACTGTATATACATGTAATATACCCACCCTTCTTCTGGTTTACTTCTTATAATCTTTGACTTCCATCTGCAGATCTTTGCAATGTTCTAATATTGTTCACCTGCATGTGGTTCTTGAAACTGGCTAAAAGGGGATGTGGGCAAAGTATATTGTGAATCTTCCTTAATGCCAGTCAATTTAAGAAACTCTTAGAGGTCATAGTATTTGAGCACTTCATGATTTTTAACATATGGGCAGATCTACACTGTGGTGGCATTTCAGTGGCAGTTGAAGGGGGATATGCCAATTACTTAAATACCTTGAATATCTCCCCTTGACTGCTTACCATTTATTTATTATGGTGTCATCAGTGCGTCGAGTAGAAAGGAAATGCCAACCCTACCAGGCTGGTCTTCAGCGATTGACTTCCTTATTGGCTGAGCTGGTCTTCACAGAGCCGATCAATCTGCCAGTGGCAAACTTGCCACTGTTGGTGAGGTGGCTCCTACGTATCCTCACAACCCCTCTGAAGCAGGACAGTGCTGTTATTCCTGATTTTGAGGATGGGGAACTGAGACATACAAACTCAGAGTAGGTCTATGCTGGCTGCCATTTTTGGCAGCAGTTGAACAGAGATATGCAATTACTTAAAATAAGATGTGTATCTGAGTTCAACAGTCATGCCCAGATCATCCACTGTACTGAGCCAACAGCAGGGACCACCATTCAACTTGAAACTACCCCAGTTGCCAGGGTGGTGTTAATAAATTGGCTTCCCAATCAACTGAGTGGGTCTTCAAACTGCTCAGTCAAACCAGGAAGCTCGAACTGAGTTGCAAATTTGCTGCCGTCAGTGAAGATTAGCCCTCAGTGACTTGCTCAAGTCATACAGGATATTGAGGTGTGCAGGGACTCGAATCATAGTTTGCTATACCCCACTCTCGTGTTTGAACCATCCTTTCTTACTATAAGAGACAAACACCAATATGTATTTTCTCACTGATGGATGGCTGGCCATCTGTTTTCACAAAGTGATGCATGCAAGCTTTTCGAGGTCCTGTCCAGTTAAGCTCCAATTCTTCTGAAACTGTCTGAATATGAATTGCATGCTTCAGTCAAATTATAAAAAGGAAAAAGTGGAAAGTTTTATCCCCCCTTTGCTCTGCTTAGTATTGTGAAGTCAATTGCAGCTATGTTGATTTATACCAGCTGAGATCTGACCCATGGCTTCAATTTAAAATTACAAGAAAAATGTTCTACTGTGCAGAAGTAGACATCATAAAGATTCCCTTAGATGTGGATATTGCTTAGAAATCTGGCCAGGTCTCTTAAAAGCAAATTACTCTTCTGAACCATGCTGATGCTATGGTATTTGCTAGAAGTGGTTCCTTGTGGTCCCCCAACTCCCCACTGATCTTTTGGCTTCCCACAAAAGTGTTCCAAAGAGTGGGTCTTTCTTTAACTGCTTGGCTTTTGCCAATTACTCTCTCTGTGCCTTGTTTTATATGTAGATCCAGCTTTGGTTTTACCTAGTGAAATTGATTGCGCTTGTTGGTCACGGAGCTCTGGTTGTTGCATTTCTTGTGCAGAGGAAAAAGAATGCATGTTGCCTTAACTTTAGGCTGACCATGGTACTTCCATGAAGCAGGGGCATGGATGTCTTTCCAAATAAGTGGTGGTAAGACTTTTTATCACACCCAGTGCTGTGCCTTCTGCTGTAAGAAGTATTTTGATTTTCTGTTCTTCTAGGTTCTTACCCAAAGCCAATGGAAAGATCCCTGCACATAGCAGTGGGGTTCGGATCTGTTTCTATTTTTCCCCCTTTTTGAAGTGCAATTATACTATACTGCCAGTGTCCTTGGTAGACATAGGCTGTAGTGAGATTAGCATCACACATGTAGGTGCTGCATATTTTTATTAAAGCTAGCTGGGAATTTTCCATCCGAACAATTCTACAACACAAATCAGTTTCCACAAAATAAAAATGATCCCATAGAAAATTAGATTAGAAAAATCTACAGTTTTTGGCACCATAGGAGAGGAGTCAAAACAAAATATCTCATTTCAGGTGAGCTTGATTGGAGTTGAAATATTTTTGTTGACTGGATCGGTGTGAAATGTTCCACTATTGGGACTTATTGCCTCCTGAGAGCTGTACTTGGGCTCTGATGCTCTCATTTTTCCCAGAGTTGTTCTTCTGAGGCTGTGTTTTTAAAGTTAAGTTCCTTATGTATTTTTAAAATTGATTTGGTGCTTTCTGATGTGCAGTACCTATTCAGAGGTGTGCAGTTGTCACTTGACACATGTTCTCAAACACACAGTAAATAAATGGTTAAAAACTACTTCTCTGTAATCTTTCAACTATTGTAGCCTTGTAACAAGAGGCTAACATCTCTCAAAAGTGCAGATGTGTGGTTTTTCTTCAAGTTGATCTTTTAAGCTCCAAATGTGGAGGATGGCAGGGTTGTAGGGGTTTTTTCTTGTTTGTGTTTTAAATTTTCAAAATTTACCATGAAAAGGAGTGGTTTTTGTTTGTTTTTTTTGTGGTTTTTTTTTTTTTAATTGTCTGGTGTGTAGAAGGTGGAAGGGAATATTTAAATGCCTTCCAACTTTTCCCCAATACTACTGGAAACTTGGATTTGTCTTTTATATGTTCTCTTATAGCATCTTGCCTCCCTAAAACCAGCAACTGAGGAAAATATAACTCCACTGTCAAACTGATATCTTGGAGATTTAGTAGATGCAATGCTCTTTAAGTGACTTCCCTTAAGATACAGTTAAGCTAAAAGCCTGGCTGGAGAAGATGTTCTCCAAGGCTTGCCAAACCTCACTCAATCCTGTTAATTTATTAGAACCAGAAAGAGATTCACCAGTCCAACTACAGTGTCCAAGCAGAGCACAGCATGAAAAGTAAGTACAGAAAAGTAATCTCTACATTTTAAAAATTCTTCCAGTCCTGCAATGAGAGTAAGACAGGTAAGGAGTTTAAATATGACTTACCTTGATAATGGACTGTGTTTTACACCACAAAAAGTACAAGCAAATGAGGTTGAGACCATTTGTAGACTGTTCAGAACAAAGGGGTTTATGTTAAGGATGACTTCTTGCTAACTAGTCCACTTCTTTCTCTACAGTGGATAGTACAGCTCCTAAGGTGCTGAAATGTATCAGCTGCTTGGAAAACTCCTGGAATATCTAGTTTTAGTATTATGGGTCAAGGATGGAGTCAAAACTTTCATGCTTACAAGTCCCAGAAGGGTAGTCATGTTAGTTTGTATACAGCAGAAACAGCAAGAATCCTGTGGTGCCTTTTAAAGATGAACACATTTTTTTCAGGCACAAGCTTTCATGGGCTGTAGCCCACTTTGTCAGATGAAGCCATCAGAGGTATGTGCTCTGTGTTCCCGGAGAGGCTGAAAGCTTTAGGTTCATGCTAAAGAGCTGTGTCGTATTGACACCTCAGGCTTTCAGTGGGAGTGGATGCAATTGCACATGAGAGCCTTCAGTCTATGCTTTCACAGGGGAGCAGAGGATATTACTGGCTGCTTACTCTCCTCCATAGTGAGCTATTTTGTGTTGCTTCACAAGGGTGTGCGTGCGTGCGTGTCGTCCTATTGTCCTACTAGGTCCCATTGGGGCTCACTCTGGCCAAGTGCCAGGCAATCTATCCAACAAAGCACCGGGGCATGTGAACATAAAATTAGCCACTCTGGTCAGCTGAATGGCCCATGTACCCCAATATCCTCTCTTCTGAGAGTAGCCAGTGCCAGACGCTTCAGGGGGAGAGAACAGAACTGGACTATTATTGAATGTCACCCACTCTCTCTGAATGTCATTAGCAGGGTTTTAGGAAATCCAGAACATGGGGTTACATCTTTGACCAACTTAGCCATTGATGGACTTCTCCTTCATGAACTTATTTAATTCTTCTTTGAACCAAGTTATACATCTGGTCCTCACAACATCCCCTGGCAATAAGTTCCACAGACTGTGTGGTGCCTGAAGAAGTATTTCCTTTCATTTGTTTTAAACCTGCTGTCTATCAATGTCATCGGGTGGCTCTGGTTCAGCTGCAATGTTTCCCTTGCTCCAAACCAAGCTTGATTAACTTCAAGCATGTGACTGCCTCATTGACATCAGTGAGGCTATTTATGTGCATGAAGCTGAGAGCCTGGCTGGACAGGAACAGGTTGCCTGGCCCCTGGCAGGACTGAGCCCTTAGCAAGATGTGAAATGAATGACTTCACTTTGCTGATGGCATCTAGCTTAATAGTTCAGTCACTGGATTTGCACAGGGCACCAGAATGCGTTTCCCAGTATCTGGGCTTGACTATGGAATGAGTGAGTGTGAGCTGGAGGACGTTCACTCCTGAGATGGTGATGACATGTTTTGGAGCAAGTAAGTGGAGGAGTTAGTCAGGGCTGAGTTGAATCTGAATATCTCATCTGTTCTCTGGGAATATCTCCAACACTTGTGAGCAAGATCTAACAAGGGGCTTTGTTTGCATACCCACTTAGTAGCAGATCCAAGACTGCTGTTCTGTTTCCTTAATTAGTGTTATGGGTTTTCCTTTTGGCTGGGGAGCTTGATACCATGCTACCTTTCATCACCTCTCTACTGAGCTACTACACTGCACTTGTGGGGGACTACATGCTAAATCCATTTGGAAACTAGCAGCTGTTAGCAGAAAAAAAAGGATGAGGTCCATGGAAGAGTGTAATGGGTAGGTGGTGTTTTTAATAAAACTACTTGTGCACCCAACCTAGCAGGATATAGCCACATCCCTGCCAGACCAATATAAGTAAACACAGAATACAGGGTTCACAAGACATGCTAATACAATGTACATAATGCAACAGGTTACATCATGGTGAAATCCCTACATGGTTTCACTATCCTTAGTATGCAGGTTACGTGATTATATGCTGTATGTTAAGTATATTAGCCTACCCTTCTTTGCATATCACATCCTTTGTTCAGGCAGTCTGACTGCAGGGTTGGTAGACTTAACCCTTTGCCTTCACTAACAGCCTCCTGGACTCTTGTGATGTTAGAACCTTACAGCCAGGTGTAGCCAGAGTTTATGAAGAAACCTGCAGGCCCTTTGTGGATCCATTTATTAGCCCCAAGACTATACAGGAATAGATGATCTCTCCTTACCAGACCAATGAGAATCCTGTGGCACCTTAAAGGCTAACAGATTTCTTCAGGCATGAGCTTTTGCATCTGACAAAACAGGTTGGAGCTCACAAAAGCCTATGCCTGAAGAAATCTGTTAGTCTTTAAGGTGCCATAGGACTCTCATTGTTTTTGCTGTGCACAGACTAACAAGGTTACCCCTCTGGAAATTTTTTTCTTTCCTAGGGGCTACTTAGTGGTTCCCCTCAACAGCAGGGCATTTGTTGCCCGCACCTTCTCCTAAGGGGTTATCACACGATCTTTCTGGGCTGCTCTTGTCTGTAGCTGGAGGACTAGCAACCCATTAGTGTCAACTACTCTGGGAAAATTCCCCTCCCTTTTGGTAGTGGGCAGAATACAATAGTCACAAACACCTTCTCTGCTGCAAGCTGGATCACCTGGCTTAAAGAGGGAGAGCTAATTTCCTTCAGCTCAATGTCAGGATAAATGCAGCTCCCCCCCCCCCCATCTGAATTGCAGGCTGAGTATCTGGGTGCAGAGACCCAGTCAGCCACTCACTCTTGGGCATCCCTTCCCAAGTGAGCAGTGGGGTACATTCCTGCACCCTCACTAATCCCTAATTTAGCTTCCTTCCCTAGATTTTGCTTTGAGTGAGGTACATCCCTCCCTGCCTTCCTGGGGTAGGCAAGAGCCAATTTCCATCCTTTCCCCACCAGGAGACACACTGGCCTCTTCCATTGTAACTCCTGGGGTTTCACCTCCCCATCCTGAGTGCTCAGAAGGATGCCCCTGAGAGGGTGGGAGGGAGGGAGAGACAGATGCATTTGGGGAGAATTGTGGGATGAGCTGGCCTGCGGCAACCCTGGGGACAACAGTGAGTGAGATGAGGGGAATGGAAAGAAGGTGGTGCTTTTGAGGTGTCTGCTTGGCCGTTCAGGGCCAGCTTCTTGGTCTACAGATGGTGCAAATTCTCCAGGTGGTCTTCAGCCATCCAAATAGCCATGACACTTTGGAGATTTGTTACTTTGCTCCCAGGCCACCTGTTTGAGTGTTCCCAGCAGAGCTCAAAGATCTTGAGCTCCACAATCCCAAGTGGCCCTCACAAAAAGCCTGAACCAGAATGGCTTCCTTTTTGTCTTGAGTATTTGGATGCAAGAGAAGCCTCCAACCACTCCTAGATTGTAAATCCCTTCTTATTTCCCCCAGCGGGACCCACATAGGGCACACCCCAACTTCCCCACCACTTTATGAACATATTCCCTAACCATTGATGATGATAAAGGCCCATCTACCTTACCCAATTCCATAGTGAGACTGTCTCCTAGGGGACCCTGTTCAGGATGTTAGATGAAAAGAAGGATCAGGGCCACTGAGGAGTGGAATAGGTAGATTGGCTGTATAAAGGGGAACAATTAATCTGGTGGGGAGCAGCTGAACCCTGCCTGTACCCATATCAGTAAGTCCAGAAACCAGGGTTCCAAGATAAATGCACCTTTCTAACATGTTAATACAATAGACATAATGTCAGCTGCTCTGACTACTGCACTGGCCAGCACAGAATGGGAAGGAGATGAACGACCCTTGGTGCTGAAAGAACAAGTTCAGGACTATTTAGGAAGACTGGATATGCCCAGATGCAGTGCATCTAAGGGTGCTGAAGGAGGTGGCTGATGTGATTGCAGAGCCATTGGCTATTGTCTTTGAAAACTCATGGTGATTGAGCCAGGTTGCCAACTGTCAACAAATTTAAAGGACAGTCAGTTTGGGGTGGGGATGGGGATTTAATACTGTCTGTAAACACTTAAATGTCTCTGAAGTTGGGTAGGAATAGATCATATTGTATTTTGATATGGCTTGTCATTGTTCAGAATAACTTCATGTATCGTAAAGCCACACTGACCATGCCTGTATCAATTTCCTGTTTTCTATTATTGCACAAAGAACCCAAATGATAAATTAACTCCAGCTATAGCAATTGCATAATTCTGAATTCCTCTTTACAGAATGCTTTGAGTACATACATTTGTGATGTTCCTGGATTGTTTATGGTATTTTTAGTGATGCCAGAAAAATGTTTACTGTCAGTAAAATAATCAACTTCAATTCATGTCAGTAAAAACTAAAATACATTTTAGCAATCCTGTGAGGGAAGGAGGTCCTGAGAGGTTGGAAAAAGGCAAATAGAGTGCCCATCTTCCAAAAAAGGAAGAGGATCTGAAGAACTCCAGAGCAATCAGTCTCCGCTCACTTGCCAGAAAAATCATGGCTCAGGTTCTCAAGGAATTCATTGTGAGGCACTTGGAAGAGAGGAAGGTGATCAGGAAGTGTCAGCATGGATTCATCAAGAGCGAGTCGTGTCTGACCAACACGACTGCCTTCTATGATAACTGTCTCTGTGGATGTGAAGGAAGCGGTGGACGTGACATACCTTGACTTTAACAAGGCTTTTGAAGTGGTCTCACACAGTATTCTTATCAGCAAGTTAAAGTAGTAGGGGTTGGTGAAAGGACTATAAGATGGATAGAAAGCTGGCTAAGTCATTGGACTCTAACCAGACAGTTATTCACTATCTGTTAACAAACAAGGAGTCCTGTGGCACTTAGACTAACAAACTTGTCCGTCCTTAAGTGCCACAGGACTCTTTGGTTGTTTGGCTGAACTAGACTAACATGGCTACCCCTTTGGAGCTGTGTCTAGTTAGTACCTGGTAAAAACTGGAGTGTGCTGGGGGTTGGTGCTGGGGCTGATCTTGTCCAGTATCTTCATTAATGATCTGGGGGATGGGATAACTTGCTGTGGGTGCAGCCATCAGATAACACTAAGCTGGGGGAGTGATAGGTACGCCGGAGGGCAGGGATAAGATACAGAGGGACCTGGACAAACTAGAGAATTGGGCCAAAAGAAATCTGATGAGGTTCAACAAGGACATGCGTAGAGTCCTGAACTTAAAATGGAAGAACCCATTGTAGTGCCACAGACTGGGGATGGACTAGTCAGGCTGCCTTTCTGAAGAAAAGGAGCTGGGGATTACAGTGGATAGGAAGCTAGAAATAAATCAGTGGTGTGTCCTTACTGTCATGAAGCCTAATGGGGCATATCTGGCTGCATTAGTAGGAGCACTGCCCTCAACTCAAGGGGACCAATAACTTCCTTCTCTTCAGCACTGGTGGGGCCTTCTTCGGAGTATTGTGTCCAGTTTGGGGTTTCCCTCGCTACAGTAAGAAGATGGATAAATTGGAGAGGGTCAAGCAGAGGGCATCAAAATGATAGCGGACTAGAGCACATGACTCATGAGGAGAAGTTAAAGAAATGGGGCTTGATTAGTCTGCAGAAAAGAAGCATGAAGGGGGAATCTGATAGCAGCCTTTAACTTTCTGAAGAGGAGTTCCAGGGAGGATGAAGCTAGGCTATTCTCAGTGGCTATATCTACCCTAGAGGTCTCTATTAATAAAGTTGACTTTATTAAATCAACTTAATGAGACCACACTTTAGTTAAGTTGACTTAAGCAACCCAGGTTTTTATTAGGACACTTTAAGTGGCACGTGGTGTTAGGATTCCTTAAGTCAACTTAAGTGGGCACATTTTGTTAGGTTGACTTAAAAAGAGTGAGTTATTAAATTGACTTAAATGTCAGATGTGGCCAGGTCTCTAAGTTGACTGGAGCCCCTAATGTAGGCATAGCCAGTGGTGGTAGATGACAGAACTGGGGGAGATCTAGGTTGTCTATTAGGAAAAACTTTTTTAGTAGGGGGGTGGTGAAGCACTGGAATGGGTAACCTAGGGAGGTGGTGGAATCTTCTTCCTTGAAGGTTTTCAAGGCATGGCTTGAGAGAGGCCTGGCTGGGATGGTTTAGTTAGGACTGGCCCTGCTTTTTGAGCAGGGGCTTGGATTAGATGACTTCATGAGGTCCCTTCTAACTCTATGATTCTAACCTGCTTGATAAGCTTTTGAGTACATTAGCCCCACGCCCCCGGATCTGCATGGCTTCTAATAGGGTAGTGAACTTATGTTGCTATTTAAACTTCTAAAACTGTAACTGACCTGAGATCTGTTTACCTGTAAGACTTCATCTCTCTGCATCCTCCTACGTCAGTAAAGACTTTCAGGCCTTTCAACTGGATTTTCTTCTAAAAAGGGGAAAGGACTGCTGGAGGAGCGTTCTAAATGGGCCCTTTCCTTTGAAATGTCCTGTGCGCCTTAGGCTAAATTAGCCCAGACCTCCAGGGCACACTGTAAAACCCTTCTGATTGAGTGGGCATCTGCAGAGTGCTGAAGTTGTTGAGGGTAGTGAATTTCTGAGTGGTAAGAAGGTGTTTGGGGGTGGAGTGTTGAGACACATTCTGCTGCCTGTGGGTGAGATGTGCTATTGCAGTAAAAAATTTTCTACTGCATGATTGTTGTAGCATTGTGTTAGACATATGTCAGAGCTTTAGCTTGGCTCCTCTTGGTGTGATTTGTCTCTTTAAGGTTGGTCCAGAGGTGTGACCTACAGCATATGTAGGTGTCACCAAGATAACTGGTGCAACTAGCTCAAAAAAACTGCAGGGAAATCCAGGGCAACACAAGTTAGCTGTGTTAAGGTCCCCCTCTTCTTCCCCCCCCCCCCCCATACCCTGCAGCTTGTTCTGCTGCGGCTTTGGTGGTATTGTTAAATCATAGCTGACTTGGGTATGCCTTCCTGTGCTGACAGCAATGCTGACAGATCCTCAGAAAGCAAGTTACATCCAGTACTTGCAACATCTTCCACAAGAGCTGATTGGAGCTTGAATAATTTTTCTGTTTCCAGATTTCTGTGCAGCTTTTGAAATACCCACTGGACATTTGGAACTAATAAGAACACGGTCCCAGAACAAAACAAGTTGCATCACTTTTCCTATAAAGAGATATTAAGACCAATGCTTCCAGATGCCACACGTTGGTGTTCTCTGCTTAACATTGGGGATGCAGGTTCCCCTAGCATCTGACAAAGTGAGATTTTTCTCCTACGAAAGTTCATGTCAAAAATAAATCTGTTAATGTTTAAGTGCTACAGGACTCCATGTTTTTTATGCTTCTTTAACAACTCACAGTTAAAAATTCATAAAAGGAAATTAACAGATGTGGCCTGGATTACATGAAATGAGTGTATTCAGTGAGGCAAACACTGGCACACTGTTAATACTTGTGGTGGAATCTGTTGGAGCAATGGTTATATTAATAACAAGATAATTCACATGGTAACTGTAACACAAATATGACATGGGGGGGCAAGTCCATCAGCAGCCTTCCTGATCTGCCCCAGAGTATCTCCTAAACAACCACATGTTCCCATGGGTGGGCAGCTGCCTAGGGCCCCACGCTGCTGCAGCTTTAAGCATCCTGGCTTTGTGCACATTGCATGTGTGCCCCAGCCAGGGGAGCAGCGGGGAGGTAGATGGCGGGTGGGTATTGGAGGGGAGGCCCCAATGGGGTAGGGGGGCTAACGGGAGACTAGTGGTGGGGAGGGATCTGCGGGGAGGTGGTGGGGCAGGGAGAGGCCACAAGGAGAAGCAGAGGCTGGGGGGTGCTTTGGGGCCCTGGTGAGGCCTGGAGGGGGCAAAAGTCAAGGATGGGTCTTCACATCGGCATAGGGGGCCCCATCCTTGACTTTTGCCCTGGGCCCCGAAATGAGTAGGAGTGCCTCTGCATATTCACCTTTCTAAAGAGCTTTTTCATAGCATCTGGTTGTGAGGGAGCCCATTTGTGGTTCAGCAACTCTTAAGCCTCACATGTTACATCAACACACTCTTGTCTTTGATATATCCTAAAGGTGGAATGGATTACGTTGATGCAAAACTAAGAAATTACTGATCATTAATATTAATGTCTATAGATTCCCTATATAGACATTGGTTGTATAGTGTGCGAACAAAGAGCTATGAAGTGGTGCTAACATTATATTCTTAAAATGTTTGGCAAACACTGCCTAAACCCAGTCTTCCCTAGACAAAGGAATATCTGTTCACATGTCCTCAGGCAGATCCAGTGAGCAATGTTTAGATAAAGGGTAAACAAAGTCATGAACCTAATAAGGGGGGGGAGGGAATGGAAGAAGTGTCTTTCAGGGGTCCGAAGCTCAAAGAAGTACCCAAGTCTCTCAAGCGATTGTATATGTTTCTCCATACGCTTTCATAATACAGTAGCTTTTATAAAAACTAATGACACAGGGGTAGTCAATACAATTGTGGTAAGTATGCATTAATGCTATCTGAGGAGTTATGAATACTCGATGATGACATGCTTCAAAGACAAAACGAAGGGAGAAACAGGTTTCCTCCCAAAGAGGATAAAAGGCAGGTATACACCTATATCCAGTGAAACTAAGCAAGGCAAAACCAAAAACAAAAGAAGTCTGGTTTACATATGAATCAGCAGGGGAATGAAGTCCACAGTAGAGGAATAACAACATGAAGTCATCTTGCATCTGGGGACAATATAAGGATAGAGAAGAAGCCATCTTGAAATACAACACTTGGACGGACACACAAGGGCCCACGCCTCTTGCAAACTGAGAAAGATGGGTCCTTCAACCAACAGGGCTGAAGTTTCTAGGAACTGAATATAACTTAGAAAAAATCAGCAGGTAAGGCAAAGGAAATCACAACTTTTACCATTCTTCTGTGGAAGGTCCTGAAAGGAAAGAGTGTTTTAAAAAAAAAAAAAAAAAAAAAGCCTTAAATCAAGACTGTAGCTTAAGTCTTAGCCACTAGAAAAAAATACTTGCTTGTCACCATTTCTGACTTTTTGTTAGCTTGAACCTATTTAAAACCTCTTTCATAAACTCATTTTCCTTTTATTCTATTATGTTTGGCATAGTGAGTATTAACTCCAGAAAGAGCCCCAACATGCTGTCCTTTCCTTTCTTTAAAGGAGCCTAAAACCTTATTATTCTAAAAGCCCTAGGAAAGGACTAGACATCTGTGTAGAAGGATTTGGGGAAATCCAGGACTGGGGTATGTGGGGGCCCCTTAGCTAGTGGATATCAGTGTGTAACTGTGTAAGAAGCAGATGGCTGGAGGCAGAGTTTAGCGCACAAGGTGCGCTTATAGGGTGGTCTGGACTGAGATCTATGGCAGCAGAGGACTTTAAGGCATTCAGCACTACAGGACAGGTGGTGACACAACTGTTTGCTGGTCTGAATTACATCCCAGAACATGATGCTTCTACTGGGGGAAATAATATCCAGGAGGAATCTGCTTCCCTTCTTGACCTATGGAAAGAGTGTCCAGAGAAAGGACCCTCTGCAGGTGGCTCTCAGTAGTAGGGAGGGATGACCAGGCCTCTTGTTCACCATACCATTAGTTTCCTTTATTTGCATGTCAATTTTGCATTTCCTGTTACCATTCTTTAAATAATCCAAATGGTATAAGACTGGTAGATTTCCAGGCCCGAAGAGGTCATTGTGGGGTCATCTAATCTGACCCCCTGCATAGCACAGGCCACAGAGCTTCCCTAAAAACTCTTAGAGCAGATCATTTAAAAAAAACTTTCAGTCTTGATTGATAAATTGTCAGTAATGGAGAATCCACCACAACCCTTCTTAAATGTTTAACTATTAATTTAATTTATTTAATCTCACTTAAAAAATTTGAATTAAAGTGAAATTCTTTGGAGCAATAGTCCAGACAAATGAGTGGCTCCTGTATTAATTGTGACCTAATTATTATTTATTCTGTCTATGCACTGATATTTTTCTGGTTTATGTAATTAATCTTAGAGAGGCAGGTTGCCTGTTTTTGATAGGGCACTGGGTTGGCAAGTCAAGTCATTGATTCTGGTACCAACCTGACTGTTGAGTGATCATGGGCAAATTACTTGAGGCTTCCCTAAATACAAAGTTCAAAAGGGGTGGCTGTGTTGGTTTAGTATTATCCAGCCTGGTGACACTTTTAAAGACTAACATTTATTTATTACATGAGCTTTCATGGGAGAAACTCCCACTTCGTCAGATGACTTCCCCATCTTCAAAGCTTCTGACAGTGAGACTTTTCTCCCATGAAAGCTCATGTGATTGATAAATTTTTAAAAGGCTCCTTGTTTGTCTTGTATACATACAGAAGTTGCACTTGTTTGACTTTAATTTGGACTAGTTTAAACCAGGGGCATCACTGCTCTGGGGCCAGCAGGGCACAGGGACTGCATCTGATGGCTGGCAGTGCAGCTGGAAGGGGCCCGGTCCAGCTCTGGGCAACTTCCCACAAATGGCAGGACCCATCTCTGAGCCTCCACCACTTTCTGGAAGTGGCAGCAACCATCTCACTGTTTGAGCCTCCTGCAAGAGGCTCAAAACTAGAGACAGTTCATGCTGCTTCTCGCATGTAGCCACCACTCGGAGACTGCTCGTGCCACTTATGAGTAGCGGCTCAAACCATCTCTGGTTTGAAGCTTCTTGCAGGAGACTCGCAGAAGGAGATGGTTTCTGCCACTTCCTACAAGTGGCTGGAGCTCTCTCTGAGCTGGGAGGAACTGGGTCCAGCTTCAAGCCTCTTACAAGTGGCTTGAAGCCGGATCGGGCCCCTGCTGCTGCCAGCAGGTGTCTGGGGGCGGATTGGGCCCTGGAGCAGGGTTGGGACCACTGGGAGGGCAGGGGGAGGCAGGCCTTGGGTCCCATCGTGGGCTAGGGACGCTCCTGGTTTCAGCTAGTTTGTGTGTGTTTAGTTTTCTTAACTCAGCTAAGCTTGAACCTATAAACGTATCAGCTCAAACTAAACCACCATAAGACAAATTCATACCAATATGAATGTTCATGCACACTATTTCACCAATGTAACAATCTCTTAATTCGACAGTACAGCATTGTGGAATAAAGCAGTTGGGAGAGATTTTGCTGATGCGCTGCATTTAAAATCAGCATAATTTTAACCCATACATTTGACTTTCTGGTCTGTGTAAACAAAATCCTCCCATGGAAGGCCTTATGGTGCTTGATAACTTTTTTTCTTGTACATTGGAGTGTCAAGTTTCAATTTCTAAATGTTCAAGATCAGTTATTGTTAACAATGTTGTAGCCATGTTGGTCCCAAGATAAGAATGCAACAAGGTAAGTGATGTACTAGCTTTTATTGGATCAGCTTTTTGTTGATGAAAGAGGCTTCTCCTTCTTTTGCCAAGAGAAGCTGAGCCAATAAATTGTATTACCTCACCCAACTTTGTCTCAAGTTCATTTAGACACTTACACTATACTGAATCTAACTTTCTATTTTAACTAATATTCATTCTGAACTGTTGGGAGTTTCTGTTTCTCTTCTAGCCATGTAAAATTTTTATGGAGCGACTATAAACAGGAAATATTTATTGACTTTAAAGTGGCTTTTGCTGCTTTAATGAAAGAGACATTTATTCCCACAGATGGACTGGGTGCAATGGAATCTGAAGTTTTCAGTAAGTGTTGTGCCTAGTAGGGATCCCAGAGAATTCATTAAAAATAAAAATGCTTCAAATGTTAGTGTGTGTGTGGGGGGGAAGCCTTCATTTTAAGGATAGACTATAACATTTAAATTACAGTGGATTTGGAGGTCCATTTTTTTGTTTGCACACAGATGGTAGAAGAAATGGATTACAGCAAACTAGTTTCCACCTTTGTGTTTACACTGCAGACTATTTACCATCTTGCTCTTATTTAGTGTAACACATACTCTTTGAGTAATTGCTATGTAAACTGATAGCAGGGGTTGAATTAGAGCTGGAGGGCCGAGAAGACACTTATGCTGATGTGCAGAAGAAGCAAGGAGACCTGTGGCACTTAGGCTAACATTTATTTATCATATGGATTTTCTCCCACGAAAGCTCCACTTCATCAGATGCTTATGCTGATATTGATTCCATACATAAACCACAGTATAAAGATTCATGTTGAATATGATACAAGTGAACACACTTCCCTTTCTGATGACTGAAAGAAGCTAGCATGGATCATCACCATTTTTAACGGGATGATGACAAATATGAAATTAAAAGGTTATTTGCAAAATAGCATAGAGATCAAATCCTGAGAGGAGATTGCAACACAAATTGCAAGTTGAGAGCAATGTCAATTGCAGATGATCAGCATCTCAATATTTGTCTGAAGCCTGTGGCCCCAAATCAGATCTGACTGTAGACGGAGTATAAGTGGACATGACTTAAACTTCTGTCTTGGTTGCTCCTGATATGCACATTACACCTATTTACCAATGCAAGGGAGTCTGACTTGCATTACTTCTGAAGTTTGGCTATAATTGCCTTTCCTGTCTTTTTTTTTTTTTTTTTTTTTTTTTGCTAGCTCTTTTCATTTGAGCCATCTTTGACATAACTTTGTCAAGAGCAGACAAAACACTGATAATCAGCAATCTTTGGGGAGACTTTAGAACCTGTGCATGAGTGTTGGGCCCCAGCATTGGTTCAGCAGGGGGAATAGATTATTTTAGAAAGCTTTTATTTTCTCCGTAGAGAAGTCAATAAAGAAGTTTAATCTAACTTACAGAATATTATGTCAGAAGGGACCTCAGAAGGTCGTTTAGTCCAACCCTCACAGCATGCTGGCTAATAGCTGTGCTCAAACAATTGAATAACAAATCAAGTCTCCGAAGAGAAACTGCAGAATTGGAATTTGCAAATTTGACTGTCTCTTCAGACTAAACAGGAACTCTGGACTTTTTTTTTCTCCCATTGCAACAGGTGATTTGAACTTGTCTTTCTCTCTACAGCATTCCCCAGTGTTTGAACCTTTACAACTGCTTTGATTTTGTTGTACAGTGTGGCCTGATCCCATGATTTACACTTCCCTGCATTTATTTCCTCCCATTCTGTAAGCAACCCATCTTCAATGCATCTGACAAAGTGGGATTTTTCTCCCATGAAAGCTCATGCAATAAATAAATGTTACTGTTTTAAAAGTGCCACAGGACTCCTTATTTTAGTTTTTTGCTGAACTAAACTAACACGGCTATCCCTTTTCAATCTATGAGAGATGCATTCCAGTCTTTCAGCAGTGGCAGCGGGGTGTGCTGAGACCCAGTACCTGAAGGTCTGTGACCCAGTACTAGGTCCTGACCCATAGTTTGAAAATCATTGCCTTAATTTTATTTTCAACAGTCAAAAGCATTACAAACTGATCAATCAAAAAAAAAAAAAACCATTTAACAGGACACTGAAGTTGTCTTCACCTCTCAAAATTGCCAATAAACTGACAAATCAGCTTTTTGTCCATCTGTACCTATTTTGTTTCTGTCCTAGGAGCCGAAAATACAGAGCAAGATGTAATTCCAAGATAATGATCACTAAGGACTTTACAAGCACTTCAATGGCATGGCTGAAGCACTGTAGTGTAGCACCGTACTATAGACACATCTTGTGTCAACAGAAGTATTTTTTCTGTTGGGGTGAAGCCACCCCTCCAAGAGGCAGTAACAAGTTTGACAGAGGAATTCTTCCATTGACCTAGTTACATCTGTAATAGAGGTTAGTTCAGCCTAGCCGTGTCACTTCAGGCATGAACGTTTTCAATACTGAGGGTTTGTCCACACTGGAGCCTTAGGTTGACTCAGGGAAGGTTGTCAACCTACAGTCTCCTCTGGTCACATTGAGCTTTTATTAAGTCATCTTAAGGAAGTGCTTAAGTTGACTTTATAACACCACCTCCTAAGGTTGACTTAAATCTTAAGTCGACCTTATTAAATCAACTTATCCAATGTAGATGGGGAAAGCCCTTAAGTCGACCTAATTGGCATCTCTCCGGTGCAGTGTGGGGCATTTACTCACAATGCACCAGTCCTCTGTCGACCTAGCACCTGCCAGTGTGGACGCAGGCAGTCAATAGGAGTTTTCAATGTGGCCTCTAAGTTGACTTAAGTTGAGCTAACAAAGTTGACTTAACAGAGCCTCCAGTGTAGACATATCCTGAGTGACTTAACTAGGTTGATCTCATTTTTCAAGTGTAGACCAGGCTTTACTGTATAAAACTAGAGCCAACAGATGGATACAAATTGGGAAAGCACAAGGCAATGGATGAGGCCAGATGACTTTTGTCACTTCCAGCACTGCAGAGTCCATCTGCTCTCTGAAAATCTGTTTGGTCTTTTAATATGCATAGAAGTAGCCGTGTTTTGTTTTTGCTGTACACAGACTGAGTTCTCTGGCACCTTTATAGACTAACAGACTTCTCCAGGCATAAGCTTTCATGGGCTCCCACCCACTTTGACAGATGCCCAAGAAAACTTATGCCTGGAGAAGTCTGTTAGTCTAGACCAAGGGTGGCCAAACTTATGGAACTCAAGAGCCACCCCAGTTGATTATTAAAGCTTCGAGAAGCACGCTTCTCCTCACTATCCCCAAACCGCCCCCTTTCCTGGCTGCTCTCCTGGCTAAGCATTGGCTGGGTTTCCCCCTCTGAGCATGGCCAGAGCATGCTCTGGGCAGGAGATTTAAAACACTTAGACTGGGGCTTTTCTTCTGAGAGCCACACTTTGATTCAAGAGCCACATGCAGCTCCCAAGCTGCAGTTTGACCGTGCCTGGTCTATAAGGTGCCACAGAATTTGGTCTTTGTTTTTTCAGTAATAATTCCATAATGGGAATTTGATTGATTTTTTTTGCATAAAATGGATAAAGAAGCCATCTAACTGCTCTGTAGCTACATTTGGTTTACAGCAATAAAAAAAAAAAAAAATCCAACTCTTGTTAGTAGGGGTCTGTGTGGGAAGAAGTTTTTGATGTGGGTGGGGTGGTCAGGGAACTCCTCAAAGAGGAGAAATAGAGTGGCTAGAACAGCAAGTTGTTTGGTTTGGTTTTGTTTTTTTTATTTTCTGCAGAATTATTTGTTCAGTGGCAACTGGATAGAAGGGATGGAGAGAGTGAGGTGAAATAAGTTAGGAAAAATAAGTGACTGAAAAAGTGGGGAGAGAAATAACTGAAGGAACTAAAAACAACCTGGGAACATGTATAATCCATGATCTGACATGTGAAACAGTGGAAAGAAGCTCAATAAAATGTAGAGCAAGTTGCTTTTTTTTCTTTTAAAGTAAATGTTAGTACAGAATTATGTAAAGGGATAAAATTCAGGGGAAGGGGGGTATCTGAGTGTGAGGGGAATGGCAGTACAGATCATTTTCATCCTAGTTAGCAGACCTAGACAAAAGATTAATATATGTTTGGTGGGTTTTCTGATTTTTTTGTAGCTGTAACATGAAATAGCTGTGCATGTACCAATCCTCACTCAAAAGGCATTGTTTGTTAGTAGAAAGCACCGGTATTGTGGAATTTCTATAGCATCACAGGTGTGTATGGTAGGAGAAGTTACGCTGCGGGGACTGCCTTGCTATATCCTCCATGTAGACAATAGATTGCAACTTTCTCACTGGAGCATAAGGCCCAAGAATGTGTCGGCAAAAACAAGACTCCTGTGGCATCTTATAGACTGAAATATTTCTTTGGGCATAAGCTTTCGTAGGCTCCAACCCACTTCATCAGATACATCAGTGGATTTGTCAGATGCATCTGACAAAGTGGGTTGGAGCCTACAAAAGCTTATGCCCAAAGAAATATTTCAGTCTATAAGATGCCACAGGAGTCTTGTTGTTTTTGCTGTACACAGACTAACATAGCTACCCCTTGGAAAGAACTTTGTCAGTGCATATCTCCTGAGAACAGCCATTTGCAGTTAATTTATACATTTTTCAAATGTCTAGGAGGGAAAAGGTGTTAAATGCACATAATATTCAAATGGTGCTTCATAATCTTTAATTAGATGTATCAATTTGCAAGGTGAATGTCTGCTTGCTGTAGGCTGGCCTTCCATGGGAACACTGAATGGGAAGAATAGTCTCTGATGAAAAGTAGTAATTAATAGTTCCATTCTGCTCCTAGACGTGGGGCTTTCACAGCCTTTGATTGCTCCTATTGGTCTTCTATTGCTTTATAATACTGTCTTTGTTAAAACAGGTTAGCTTATCTTTTGATGTATTTTCTTAAGAACTCTATGAATACCCTTTTCGAGAAACAGACTTCGCCTAAAATTGCATTAGTGGGTGTATGTAACAAAGACTTTTGATTCAGGTCACTTATAATTATAGTCTTTTAGCCATCCTGTATAGCTGTTAAATATACAACCCCATTATAAACTGGCTTAAATTTGCACAGTTACACTTTCATAAAAGCCAGACAATGCAAAAGTTCTAACTTGTATTCAGTTTGATCCAATCTAAGCTACTCTGTGCAATTTTTATTACCTGTTGCCATATACACAAGATCAGTGACTTTTTTTTTTTAAAGTCTGCAGGCAGTTTTTAAAATACTTCGTCCAGTGAAAAATGAGGTTCTCATATAAAATGACTCCAGGAGTTGGGGCTTAAACAACAAATATTGCAAGACCTTCCCTGTTCTCATTCTTGGATCTCAGATGACAGGCTGAGGCCTCTCCTAGCTCACAAACTCATCACTCCCTGAAGTGCTGGCAGTTGGCTGTAAGCCCAACCCCAGAGTTCAGTTTCAGCTGCCGGCTTCCAGAACCTTCTTGGCTGGCTCTTTTCAGAGAGCCATTAGCAGAAGGAATTCCTCATGGGAACGTCCAGTGCCCCATGCATCATTTATTACTCTTCTTTCTGCATTGGAGAGTGAACAGTTCCACGGTGTCCTTCAACAGTCCATCCCTCTTCTGTCGTTCCCGTTTCGGCGTTATGTTGCAGCATCTCTGAGCTTCTGCTCTCAGGTAACAGGTAGCTGCTATCTCCACTGTTTCTGTAGCTTTGTCCTGACATGTATTTCCTTCTTTTCCAAGTGGAGCAAGAGACTTGAGAGTGGGTATTTCTTTTCTTGCTTGAGGTGTGCAACCTGCCCTGCTTGTGATCGTGGTGCCCATGCTGGCCTGAATGGCTGCTCTTTTCAAAAGATGCCAGGTCACATCTGACCCAGAAAACTTCTTCCCAAAGTCCGGGAAGCTATAGTCTTGGCCAATAGAACAGCGACTCTTCGAAATGGATGATTAAATTGATGCAACCTCTACTATGCATACAATTTTACTGATATACAGGTGTTTTATTTTCATAAATGTATTCCCCTAAATTTATGAAAATAAGTTTTACTGGAGTAAAGCACCATTTTACTGATAACAGCATCCACACTAGAGAAGTAATGCTACAGGAGATCAACTAACTGTATGCCATAGACCAGGGGATGGTGGTTGTGATGCTGTCAGACTGACGTATAGTCATCTGAATGTGCTACATCACCTTGGCTACTCACTACATTAGGCAAGTTTAGGTTTGAGAACTGCTCTTCAGATGGTCACACTCAGCGTCCTTTAGAATAAGCAGAATATCATCCACTGACTTCAAGATGCGGATCAACGGTTTGCTGTGATATTCAGTGTGCTGTCAGCACCCTCTTATGTGGGATTAATGATCATGATTAAGGAGATTTGAATGATCTTGTTGAAATGAGGAAACTTAATTTTTGGACTAGTTGTGAAACACACAGTGGAATGCTGATGGATATCAATCCATACACATGACACATCACATGTCTCTCACAAAGGAGGCATTCATTGATATGCCTAACTTTTTTTTTGTCTTTTCCTGTCATCTGTGAATATTGATAGTCTTGTCAAAGATCCATAGAAATCTTCTGGTGAGAAGATCTGATGGGATGGGGACTAGATTTCATACAACTTCTATTTTGTTGGGGGGGGGTTCTGACACCTATTTGCAAGTTGCAATGTGTTTATATGTTGTAAGTAAATACAAAACAATCAGTCAATGCTTATTTTCTAGTTATATTTCTAGACTTGAGTATGGTTATCCTTGTTTTATTCTTTCCACTCTCTCACAGTAGACTTCAGTTGGGCTGTTTGTGTTATCCTTTTGATCTGCACATCTAAATCTGTAACATTAAAGTGTTCTTACAACTCTTATGATTCAAGAGTTGAATAAATTTCACAAGTCTTCTGTCTTATGGAAAACTTCACTTCTATTCCTTCCTTTTTTGGCCTGTCATTTCACTACCAATGCTATGGGTTGTGATATCTTCCTACTTAATTGAGAGTCATCCCTGTGAAATTCTTCAGCCTGTGAATGTGGTACCCCAGTAAGTAACTTCTTTCTTTGGGGGGGGGAAAAAGAAGCAAGGAGTCTTGTGGGACTTAAAGACTAACAGATTTATTTATCGCATGAGCTTTCGTGGGAGACTATCCCACTTCATCAGATGCTTTGAAGAGGGAGAACTTACAGAATTGGATGAAAATAAATGCAGGGGAGTGTAAGACATGGGATCAGGTCATACTGCAACAGCAAATCAGAGCATTTGTAAGGATTCAAACTTTAGGAAACAGCATACAGAGGGAGGGTGAAGTCAAATGACCTGTTATAATGTGAAAATTTAATTGGCACATTAATTTGATTTCAGCTGTTCCTCTTTGAAGTCTTGATGTCCCATTAATTTTCTTGATGACCATCATTAACAAGTCATCAATGGAGATGGAAGTGCTCAGCAACGGGTGGGTTTTTTTGTGTGTGTGGTGATTTCTGATATCAGTTTTTTGAGCATTAAGCCTTCTCAGTAGGGTCTGTCCTGTTTCTCCAACGTATAAGGTGTGGGGGCATTTCCCACACATTATGGCATAAATCACATTAGTGGATGAGCAGGTGAAGGGCTCTTTTTGATAAAGTAGCTGGCTTGATTAGGTCCTATGATGGTATCTTTTCTGCAGATATGTGGACAGAGTTGGCAGCGTGGTTTCTTTGAGGGATATGTGCCTGCTTTAATGTTTCTGTTGTTGCTGGTGAGTATCTGCGTAAGGTTTGGGGGTTGTCTGTAGGCAAGGAGAGGTCTCTCTCCCAAAGCTAGAAAGAGTGAGGGGTCATCTTTTAGAATAGGCTGTAGGTCCTTAATGATGATCCCTCACTCTCTCTCAAGCCTTCAAAGACAGACCTCTCCTTGCCTACAGACAGCCACCCAGTGTTAAACACATACTCACCAGCAACTGCAGACCTAACAACAGAAACATTAAAGCAGGCACACGCCCCTGCAACAAACCGTGCTGACAAGTCTGCCCACAGATCTGCACAATAGATACTATCAAAGGTCCTAATCAAGCCTGCTGCTCCATCAAAGGCTCATTTACCTGCTCATCTACTAATGTGGTCTATGCCATCATGTGCCAGAAATGCCCCAACACCTTATACATTGGACAGACAGGCCAATGCCTGCACAAAAGAATAAATGAACATAAAGCTGATATCAGAAATCACAAAACAAAACAAAAAAAAGTCAGATGTGACTGGGACATCAAGACTTCAAAGAGAAACAGCTGAACTCAAATTAATATGCAAATTAAATTCTGTGAAAGCAGGATTGAATCGAGACTATGGGTTCTTTTCCCATTACAAAAAGTAATTTGACTTCAGGCTTCCCAGGGTTTGACCCTAACAACTGCTCTGATTTGCTGTTACTGTCTGATCTGATCCTATGTTTTACACCCCCTTGCATTTGTTTTCATTCCATTCTGTAAGTTCACCCATCTTCAAAGCATCTAATGAAGTGAGATTTTTCTCCCACAAAAGCTCATGCGAAAAATAAATGTTAGTCTTAAAAGTGCCACACGACTTTTTTTTTTTTTGCTGGACTAGACTAACATGGCTATCCTTTTGGAAATTGGATTGAAGGTGTGTCTCTTGTTGTCTTTAGTGGTATATAGTAGTGGTTTTTTTTTTTCTTCTGTAGGCAAGTAAAGCATGTATTATAAATCTTTTTTGTGAAGTCTAGCCATGCAGAAGAATGTGCTGTACATTGGATTTGTATGAGAGAGTCCAGTGCTGAGATTTTTTTAATTTTCTTCTGTTGTACAGGATGCTGATCAGGTGGTCTCTCAGTTTCTGTGAGTGTGTAGCATAATCTCACTGTAGTCTGTGTAATAAGTCAATTGTAAAGGACTTTTTTACCCTCAGTCCATTAGGTATGATGTCCAGTTGTTTGCACTTGGAAAGGAAGATGTTTGTCTGGATCTGTGCGAGGAGTTGTTTCATGAAGTTGATGAATTTCCACTTCAAACGACTGTATTCAGTGCTTTGCATCTAGCCAAGTTCCAAAGGGGCAGCCATGTTTGTCTAGTAAAGCAAAAAAAAGCAAGGAGTCATGCATGTAATTCTGCTTCTTGGGAATATATCCTCATACAAGGCCCCCACTCACCTCTCATCAGAGACGCATGTTTCTATTCTCTAATGGTTTGGTATTGACTGTTTACATTATGGTAGCCTCCATTGTCTCAGGTGAGATTGGATCTTTATGCTAAGAACTGTATGTAACCACAGTAAGAGATCATCAGTATAAAGTCTTCAGGACAGAAGATACTCAGGACTGACAAAGGGTGAGAAGGGAAATATTCAATAAACTCTCTCTTGCTAACAGTCTTGGAGTTCCATAAGCAAGGCATGATGTGCATGGGTCACCATTTCAAGAAGTGCAACAAACAGTCCTCTGGCACTTTTGAAGATTAAAAAATTTATTGGTTGCATGAGCTTGCATGTAGGCACAATCCAACTTCATCAGATGCCAGAAATGGAAAAAAATAGCATACTAGCTGCAAATTTATAGATACGGAGAAGATTGGGTCACTGTGTTAATGGAAAGAGATCCAGGGGGATAGACTGCTAGCTGATCTCTGCAAAGCAAGTATATTGTTTTGATTCCAACAGTGTGTTAAATCAAGGCAAGAACTGTCAGCAAGAGCTGAGAAGAGTAAGAGGAAATCACTTTTTGTAATGAGCCAGCCATTCAAGAGTTTTATTCAAACACAGTCTGAAGGTATCTAGTTTGAATTCCAATTCAGTACATCTGGTAGACCTATACAGAGTAAGATATGATGGTGTGGTGCTAAAAACAGTGGTGATAATCTACTCTAGGAATCTTGATGTTGCTAACATCTGTGGACTTCAGCCTAGATTGGTAATAGATGGAAACTTTTAGAAACTCTTTTTCCCAGGCTAGATAGTCAGTGTAGCTTTTAACATCACAAGATGAGGCGTCAAAATAGTGAAGGGGTTAATTCAGGCCTCTGCGTCTGCTGTTTGGCAGGAGATCCTTTTCTGCAAAGTTGAGTTAATGGGGCACCAATACACCTGATAGCATTGTGATGACTGAGAGTTTGGCAGCTGAAAAAAGACACATCTCCGTTTTAAAATGGAAAATGAACACTTGCAAAATGCAGCCAAAATTAGGGAACTCCAAAATGTCAAGACCTGCAATTCATATCATAATTATGCTAGCAAATATTTTTCTTGACATTCTTAGGATAGTACTTTGCACACGTGCTGCAGATGAGTCTGCTCTATTCATGAGTCGTGGGCTCCAGCTCCCTGATCTTTTTTGTTGCCATCCACTGGACTCTTTCCAATTTGTCCATGTTCTTTCTGTAGTGAGGACCCAAAACTGGAAACAGCACTCGAGGTGTGGCCTCACCAGTGCTGAATATAGGGGAAAAATCATGTTCCTCGAGTTGCTGGCAATACTCCTACTAATGAAGCCCACTTCACTGCTAGTGACAAGGGCTTACTGTTGTCTCATATCAACTTCTTGTCCTCTGTAACCCCCAGGTCTTTTTTGCATAACTGCTGCTTAGCCAGTCAATCCCCAGCCTGTAGCAGTACATGGGATTCTTCTGTCCTAACTGAAGGACTCTGCACTTGTCCAACCTCATCAGCTTTGTTTTGGCCCAATTCTCCCATGTTTCTAGGTCACACTGTATCCTATCTCTACCCTATAGCACATCTACTTGAGCTTAGTTGTCTGAACTTGCTGAGGACGTAACCCACTCCATTGTTCAGATTGTTAATGAAGATGTTGAACAAAATGGTCCCCAAGACTGTCCACTGGGCCACTAGACTGGATACCAGCTGCTACCTAGACATAACAGTGTTTGATCACTACCCATTGACCCTGATGATCTAGCCAGCTTTCCATCCGCCATGTGGTCCATTCATCCAGTCCATAAGTTTGTAACCTGCTGGCAAGAATATCATGGGGGACCATATCAGAAGCTTTGCTAAAGTCAAGGCATATCATGTCCACTGCTTTTCCCCACATCCACAGAGCTATTTATCTCATCATTGAAGGCAATTGGGTTGATCAGGCATAATTTGCTCTTGGTGAATCCATGCTGACTGTTCTGATCACCTTCCTCTTCTCTTCCAACTGCCTCAAAATGGATTACTTGAGAACCTACAACAGGACTTTTCCAGTATGCTGATAGATAGATAGTGATTCTGATCCTTTCCGTCTCACTGTAGCCTGGTTCAGTAGTGCTAGGAGTACGAAAGTGACCATTATCTGCTGTGATTATCCTAAATACACATGGGCAGGAGCAGCTCTGAATCAGACAGCACTATATCTACCTGGCTGCTTTTTCTGAGTTAGAGAGGCCTTTAATACCTTCCTTTACTCTTCTAAAAGGAGGACTACACTGGCACGCTATTGAAAGGTGTAGATGGTAGAATGATTTGCTTTCACTGGTTCCAGGCCAGACAAATAACACTGCCTAGAGAGATTAGAAATGTGAGCTCACTATAACAAACTGATATTTGTTTAGGGGGAAATGTAGATTAATACATACAGAAACTTTAATCCAAAGATTTTATGTTCAGTGAGGAAGAAACATGAGTAGCCATAATACTGAGACAGCTGGGGCAATAAGACTTTTAGTGAGGAATATGATACAACTGAAGAAAAGGCAAATATAATTCTGGGTTCCAACAGCAAAAGCTTCAGAGAGAGTAAAGGACAATTTATTTCTATTCCCTTGGCTCAGTTTTTGGAAGCATCTAAAAAATACTTGATTTAGGACTCTAATGTTAAGCGTCCATGTTTGAAAACTGACACTGATGCTTTTGCACCTACCTGTATCATTGTCTAATGGTGTCGCAACAGCAGCTGTGTAATTCTGCTAAGGAGAGTTGGGCAATAAGTGTAATTTTGAATGTCAGGGTTCAATTCAGGACCCTAAATCACCAAAGAGATTAGAGGAAGTTCAGCAAAGAAATAGAAACATCTGATTCACTCAAAGGATTGATTATCATCAGGAAAAAAAAATTTCATTTTCACTAAAGCTTGCAGATGACACAAATTGGGGGGAAATGGTAAATAAAGAGGGGCACTGGGTTGTTTGGTCATATGCAACCTGTATGCATTTTAAAACAATTTAACTGTAAACCTATTCATTGGAATGTAGCTATTTTCCATGGTGGGGAACTCTACCCTGGGAAGTAGTGACTCTGAAAAAGATTTGGGGGTCTTGGTGGATAATAAGCTGTATTTGAGCTCTCACTGAGACACTGTGACCAAAAGGGTTAAATTGATCCAGGGAAGTATGAATGGGGGAATATCAAACAGCAATAGGGAGTTTGTTACTTATGGATTTGACAATGGTGCAGCTGCTCCTGGAATGCCATGTCCAGTCCTTGTGCCCACAGTTCAGGAAGGATGTTGTTGATGAACTAGAGTGGGTTCAGAGAAGAGCCACAGGAATGCTTAACAGATTAGAAAATCTGCCATATACTGGTAGACTGAGCTCCTTCAATCTATTTGTTAGTTTGTTAAAGCTGACTCAGTTGCAATCTGTCGGCCTCTTTGATGAACAGATATTTGATGATTTCTTCAGTCTGACAAAGGTATAACAAGATCTGATGGAAGTTCAAACTAGGCAAAATCAAACTAGAAATAAAGGTGCTTTTTTCTCAGTGAGGGCAATTAACCATTACAGTTATTAACAAAGGTTTGTTTGTGGTTGATTCTCCATCATTTGTTGGTTTTATATTCTAGTTCAGGCAGGACATAATTCTGGGAAGTCCTGTAGCCTATGTTGTATAGTAGGGCATGCTGCATCATCAGTGTGGTCCCTTCAGAGGTTGGTCATCATGTACTTAACTGTTTAAGAGAAGCTGCAAAGAGAACCACTCCTTGCCACCACCCATCTAGTAGTCAGGCCAGGATGAGGCAGATCATCTTTGTTCCAGGTGTTCCCCTTTCTCACTGTAGCTCTACCCTGGGGTAGACCCTTGTACCTTCAGGATCTTCGCCAATGAGGCTCTGTGCCGCGTGGTGGAATTTTATTGTCCCCTCTTTAGGCATAGGGGAGCCAGAGCCCATTCTCTCCCATTGAGCCCTAGATGGGAGCCCAGCACAAGCAGCTGAACTTTCGGCCCTGGGCTTCTATGAAACTGGCTTCCTATATCACTTGCTTCCTTCAGGGCAAAGGAAAGAAGCGAACGCTCACACAAAGTGCCCGTCTGTCAATAGTCACCAGTCCTACTTTGCAAGTTTGGTCGTGTCATTTTGTGCCAGGCATCTGACAGCAGGAGCTCCTGTGATGCTCCTTTGCAGGAGTTCAATGCACAAATTACTTGTCTCCCCTGTCTGTACAACACTGAGCTAGTCTGCTTTCTGTTAAAAACTTTTCCTTCCACTTGGCAGGCTTTGAGGTGGTATGGGGTGTCCCGGGGCCCAGCATAGCTCCCTAACCACTTCTTCTCCAGCGTGAGGTTGGCATACCCCAGCACATAAGTGTGTGGTTATTGAGTGCCTGGAAAATGATTTGGTCTGGAGCAGGGGTCTCAAACGTACAGGCCACGTGCCGTCCCTGAAGCAATTTCCTGCAGCCCACAATGACACTATCATTACCAATAGTCTTCATGTGGCCCTCATGGTGATTTGAGTTTGAGACCCCTTGGCTGGAGCCTGACATTGTTCTCCTCCTACCTCTGATCTACTATTACAAACCCATTATTCCACTTCTATCATTTAAAAATGAAGAAAGTGAAATCTGGCTGGGGTATTTACTTAAAACAGTAGTTGAAAAGGTGCTCTTCAGGTATGTTAGCAAGCTAGTTAGAATTAAGGAGCCTTAATTTGAACTAATTTGGGCCTTGTCTACACTACACTAGGCTTTGCCTAGTTAATACTAAAATTTTTTTTTGGTTCAAACTAAGCGAAGCTTAGTTTGAACTAGTTAGTTTAGTCTGAACTAACTGCTTAGTTCAAACTTATTTTGAAACTTAGTTCAAAATTGCATGATGTGGTCATGCTAGTTTGAACTAGCAGTCAGCTCAAACTGAGTGCTTTTTTTTTTTTAGTTCAAACAAACTTTTAACTAAAAACATTTTTTTTAGCTTTTAACTAAAAGACTGCAGTTAGTTTGAACTAACTTCAAACTACTTATTTCAGACTAACCAAGTCCAAACTAAGCTTTTAGGTGTAGACACCGCCTTCATGGTGGTCTAACACAAAATGAGGAGATGGCTCACAAGGTGTCTATACACAAGGGCTTATGTGAATCTCTGCATTTTCAGTGGTGGTGGGGAAAACCTTGAAGGACTTTTAGTGCTATCTATATCTATATATATTTGGCCAGAGTTCTGCTAGTGTGTTTCATATACAGTAATTTTAAGGAGAAGCTGTAGCTGTGTGTTTCAGTTCAACACTGTGAAATATTTAGAAGAACTTCTGTACAAGTAAGATTAAGCCAAAGCTTTTATAAATGTTTGAAGTCATGGGTACTCTTTCATTTCACTGTGAGTGCCATGAACTCTTAGGCCTTATAGGCCCTGATAAACTGATGCTGTCTGGGTCTAGGGGACTGGTTATGATGATTTTTCATATTAATATTTCATATTTGCAATAATCCATATGTGATATGCCATGTTTGGTGTCAAAAGAGGCTATAATCTGCTAAGAATGATTATATGGTTTATATGTAGGTATCATGTCAGTATTAGAAATTAGGAATCTTTGTTTTTATGTTTGTGTTCTGAGTGATTTGTTTTTAAGGCAATCCCAGATGGGGCATCTGCAAACTATTGTCATATTAATGGCCAGCCGGGAGGGGTCCCAGCTGGAATGGTCCTAAGAGGAAACCTGTTTGACCAGTTACCCAGACTGGCCATGTGGCCCACCTCCATTTTGATCTGGCAAGGACTCTTTAGATAAAAGGCAGGGGACCCATCTCCGTTTTGTCTTCAGTCTGTCTACAACCAACACCCTTCTCTGGAACTATTCTCCTGGGACTGAACGAAGGACTGAGACCCACCCAGCTGCTGATGTGGCTGGGTGCACACCAGAGGAGTGGGACTAATCTGCAAACTACAGGATCTTCAAGGACTTGTTTTTTATGGACTCTAGATCATTTGTATGTATGTGGTTCACTTTGACCCTTCAACATTTCTCATATTTTGTTTTTATATTAAACCTTTTTAGTTACTAAAGGATTGGTTGGCACATGGTATTTTGGGTACAATCCAAGCCTATATTCTGGGTGATGTGGCTGGCCCTTTGGGGTCAGGAGAACCTATTTCTTTAAGAGAGCCAGGGGCTAGATGGAGACTGGAGTAGCTGATGTGCAACAAAGGGGGCTGTTTCTATTAATTGTTATGCTTGGTGATGACCAGAGTGGGGAATCAGAAGTATGTTTTATTGCTGACTGGGAGACTAGTTTAAGTACCACCTGTCAGTGATTTGGGGGTTTGATCCCTGGTTTTGCAGCTTCCCCTGATTTTAGCATATTCAGAAAGTTGTCACAGATGCCAGTTCTGAATGACTGATTTCCTGTCAGTTTTATGATACGAGTTGCTCAGACAACTAAAACTTGCGGCACTGTTCAATCGTGAATGACTGACTGTAAGTGGCCTGTTGTTTCATCCTGGAAGTCTATACCACTCTGTGTGCACGTGCTTCAGCAACATGGGCGACTTTTGTAGTGTTTGGCCTTTATGCTAGCTTTCAACAATTGGCAGCATGCTCAGATTTAGTCTTTAAGTGCCATACTACTCCTTGGGGTTTTGGTTTTTTTTTTGGTTTTTGTTTTTTGCTGGACTAGACTAACAGGGCTATCCCTTTGGAAATTGGCAAGTTTGGTCAGACTCTGTAGGCTTACATTTTTATTCTAACTGAAAGACAGTCTGTTCACACATCCTTAACCATTTGGAGGGATTCAAAATTGATGAATCTTTATGCAAACAGTAGCCAAATAGTTCATTTCATCATCTATTTGTCATTTGTTACAGTTCAGTCATATGCTATTTGATACCATTCATGTATGCTAAGTCAACTTAAGTGGTAGGATTATCGAAGTGTAAGAGTGACAAGTATCTAGGAGTGTTGGGTGTGTTAGCTGAGCTTTATTTAATAGGCTGTAATGCAAGGCCTACAGGCTCAAGCCCATAAGATTTTTTTGCTTAGTCATATTAGACCAGAGGCTTAAGGATGTCTGACATGAGTGGGTGCCCTAGAAACAGCCCCGTGCCAGTGAGGTTACAAGAATACTGGAAGGAATGCACCAATAATTAATGCTATGGAAAAATAGACTGCAATAGGCTATGAAACACCAATTTTATTGGAGGGTGTCCTGCTGTGACTGCAGTTTATCATGAGCCCATGCTATGAGTATATGCTAAGCAGATCTCCACTCACCCAGCTCCTTTTGGGTGGAGTTTCTGCTTGTTAATATATCCTAAGAAGAGAGAGCAGTTCTGAAAAGCACTTTTCTTACATTAGTTTTAGCTTCTGTTTAACTTCCCCATTCTTCGAGTAGTTTTAGCAGCATAAATTCACCTGCCCTACCTGTGGTCTTCATTTGTGTAGAGTATTGGACTTGAAATGTGATTATAGATGGGAAAGAAGAGATCTGGAACTAAAGCTTGTCATAACTCTTATGAAGTAGAGGACAACTGGAGCATAGTCCTTGATCCAGAGGGTTCTGACTTCAGTGCCAGAATATATTTGTACAGTGTAGATGTGAGATGATTGGGTTTTTTTAATTGATGTTGATTTGCAACAGTCTTCTAAAAATTTTAATTGTAAGAAATAGTATTCCTGGCTCTTTTTATTTCTTTTCCTGAATAGGAGACTGTTGCATAGCTCATATAACTTTTTTGTTGTGAATTTTGCCAGTCTTGTGGTTGTCTTTGTTTTTGTTTAACTTACGTAGCACTTTCATAGGAAGGTCATGGAATAGAGAGTTCCTCATTAGCCCAGTTCAGACCACAGCAACAGGATAGACATTTAATTGCATCAACCACCCTGACCAGATTATCTATTAATTGGCTGTGTGTGTGTGATGTGCTTTTTTTTGCCAGCAAAAAATGGGGTTTTACTTCTAAAGATCAATGCATGGAAAAGTACATGAAGGAAGGGTTGGAGATGGAGCTGGGTTTTTCCCCTCCCCCACTGCCTGAATTAGGGAAAACCCTTCAGTGCTGAGTTAATTGGTCTTCATTTAAACACATGGTAAGAAACCCCGAATGTGTAACTAACAGGTCCTGAGTTGTCTTTCTCATTAGATGAGAAGAGGCGTGCATGGGTGACTTTATTTAACTCAATCTGCCACATTCTTCCAATCTTAATAAAAAGATTTTTTGCAGCAGAAAATTCAAGTACATGAGCACAATGTAGGGGGAATGAACTGGAAGCAATGTAGGTGGTGGGAAAGGCTGATCTAATGAGCCTAAGTGAAGCTGAGTGAAATGCCTTTCACAACTGGAGTATCAACAGTGGTTACAAAGTGGAAGGGAGAGGGGGAAGAGGATCATACTCCAAAAACTATTTATAAAACCAGTGGAATAAACTATAACTAAGACACTAGTGGAAGTGATACAAGAATGAAAAAACAAAGGAACAAGTGTGGTAGGCAACTTCTAGACATGCCCCAGGATGGAAGGTAAATGGTCCATGTCCTAAGCTAATTGTTTAAGTTAGAAACAATTGGAAATTATATTGTGGGTGAGTAGTTTTGACTATGTGGTCATATCTGACCAGTATGGACAGTCCTAGATCCCTGTGGAGGTTCTGAAATTACACACTGAGCATTCTTATTAATTATCTGTATTTCTATAGCACCAAGGAGCCCCAGTCGTGGACCAGGATCCCATTGTATTAGGGACAGTACAAACCCAGAACAAAAAGATGGTGCCTGTTTCCAAAAGTTTACAATTTAAATATAAAATGAGAGGCAACAGATAAATACAAAGAGATATAATTATAGAATCGTAGAAGATTTGGATGGGGTGGGACCTCAGGAGGTCATGTCGTCCCTCCTTCCTGCTCAAAGAAGGACCAACTGCAACTAAACCATCCCAACCAGGGTTTTGGCAAACCACATCACAAACTGCTGAGGAGGGAGATTTCACCACCTCCCTAGGAAACCCATTCTAGTGCTTCACTGCCCTTCCAGAGAGAGGTTTTCCTAATACCCAGCCTAGACCTCCTCTACCGAAGACCATTAGTTCTAGCTCTGTCGAGACCACTCCTACTAATCTGTTACCTATTACCACTGGAAACAGCCTAGCTCCATCCTCTCTGGGAACACCTAGAAGCAAACAATGAGACGATACTAGTCCTCATGGGAGGCTGTAGTATTGCACACAAGCAGCCTAGCTGTTGCATTTTTTTGGAAGCATCATAGCAAAGGAGAATTTGAAGGAGACCAAGGAGCGGTGAGACTAGGGAATCTTTGGCATCTGCCAGGCTCTGACTTCAGAGAGGTGTGTGCTCTGGTGCTCGCTGATGTTTCTGTCCATTATGTGGCAGTTTCACACCCTTCTGCCCCATCCCCTCCAACCTGCCCCAATGCAAGTCCTGGGTCCTTCTCCCAGTATCAGTTTCCTTGCCTAGCCAATCAGTCTTCCTTTCCAGGCTAGGCATCCAGCTCCTCTTCCTCTGATCCCACTCTTCCCCTCCAACCACCCTGGTTCTTGTTGCCTTCTCCCCCAAGCTCCTCATCTGTTCAGTGCTCTTTTGCAGCCCTGTTTCTCTCACTGGCTTCCTGTCCCAGCCTCTCCTCTTTCTTCCCCTAGCCCCTGACCCGTAAGCATCCTTACTGAAGATAGAATCTTTGGAGATTTTACTTATTAACATTGAATATATTTGTACAGAATATATGGAAATAGTGAGGGGTCTTTATCCCCACCACAACCCACAAGGGCTTACAAGTTGGGCGGATTTCATGGGGATGGCAAACGGCAAATACCTGATACAAAGACCACTTTCATCAAAAATCAAATCACTGCTCCAAAGCAGGGGGACGCTAGTGCTTCTTAGAGAGAGAATCATTGGGATTTTTTAAAATCTATTTTTCCTTAGCATCATTCTCAAAAACAGCTGATGAGTTTTGGCTGAAATGTTCCAAAACAATTCAGCCTGAGATATGCCGAGGTGGCATGTGAAGCTTCTGCTTGAATGGTTAAAGTTGGACAAATTTTTTTAAAAGCGTCTGAAAATAGTTGATGTAATGGGACATGTTGGGCAACCTTAATGTTTCACAATCAGTAATTTGTGGGGCAAATATGGTAGGCTTTTTTTCCAGTAGTAAATATTATGAGCTGGATGAGTCTGCTCTTGGATTGAGGTTGATAGGTGTGAATTAACATAACTGCAAGCACAAACACCTCTGAAGCACCTGGCATTGGCCACTTTTGGAGGATAGGGTACTGTGTAAGAGGACTTGAAAAAACCATGGCTGGTCCTGGAGGAAATGTGGGGAGTGGGTTTTGGAAATACCCAACTACCATCTGGAGCACTCACTGGGCCTCATATTGGGATTAGCTACTCACATTCAAAAGGGGAAACAGTATTTTGTGGAGATTGTCAGAGAAGTTAGCCAGTTCCAGAGGACAAATTCAGGTCTCCTTGAGTTTCTAATGTCCCAGAATGGGCAGGTCTTCACTGATGCTAACAAATTCACCATCATCAGGTCAAACTTGCTGAGTGGTTTTCACAGACCCAAGCAATTGATCCAGAAGTTCAATTCTGGAATATCGCCTGGCATGAGTCAAAGGGAAGCCCCCTTCCTTCTACTCAGTGGAGAAGCTACGAGTTAGGCATTCAAACTGCAATACACAGGTTATTTTAAGTAACCTGCATATCTCAGTTCTACTGCAGCTGAAAAGACCATTCCAATATTAGCCTTGTTGCATCTCCTGAGGTTTACTATTTGAACTGCACAGTATTCTTGAACCTACCACAAAAGTATAAAAGACTAATAGTGACTGACAATACACTCAAAACACATGCACAAGGGGTCATGGGCCATGTGATCCTCCCATAGATATACAATCAAATCCTGAAAGAACATTGTCTGCTTGCTAACTTCCTCTGACACACCACCCTGCTGAAACAGCATGACAGCCGTCAAGTTTCATTTTTCAAAGAGCTCTATTCAGCCAAGTTTGTAATTAGGACAATGAGCAGTGCCTATCTGTAAAACAGCATGTCTCGTAATGGTTGATTTTATATTTAAAAGCGGATATGAGTCCAAAACATTTTATTCCTATTTCACTTATTCTTCTTATTGAATCTCAGAGGACAAATGTGGTGTTGACATACTGAAATCCTTAAATGGAAGGCTAAAGTTGGCTGATTTTTTTCTTCTTCAAATCTGTTCTCTTTATCAACACTCCATCAGTGTTGCTGATTTATTTGAGATTTGCTGCTTGGCACCTCATTACTATCTGGGATTATTTCAAGTTATGTTAATTTTGATTTGGGAGGGCAAGCTTTCCCCTTGAAATCTATTTCATTTGAAAGGTTGGCGGTATTTCTCTAGTCTGCAATACACATAAATATGGCCCAAGTGGCACATTCCAGATGTCTTCCAATTGGGCCATGACAGTCTACAGAGCTTGGGGAAGGGGGTGCAGATGTTGGCAGGAATGCTGTCGGGTAGTCTGAGCTCCAAATTCAGGTGTGTTGCCTAGTGGCTAGAGCTGGATGCTGGAGACAAATTGGAGTTCTCTTTCAGCTCTGTTCTCTCTTTCTCCCTGTTGCATACTAGGTAGGATTAAGGGACAACTTTAGTATAGGCTCCTGGGTTCAACTGAACCCACAGAAATTGCACCTGTGTCATTCTGGGTGTTGCGACCTGGGATCACAGCGCCGTTCAGTTTGGCCTGGATGTTCCAGTCACGATGGCATAGCAGGGACCTGGCAAAGCAGGGTAAGGAATCCAGATTTCACACAGAGTGTATGCACTCATGAACAGCCAGTATATGTGTCCGAGCTTCTTGTCCCCATCTGTATGATGCAGATAATAGCATTGCCCTACCTAACCAAGGTGCTCAGGGGGTAAATATGGTAAAGGTTGGGATGTGCTCACATACAACAATAATGAAGACCTGGCGTCTCATCCTGGAATAAAGAGAGGGAATCAGTTTGGTAAAGGTCATAGATGTCCCCATCATGTGAGGATGGGGAGAAGTCCTGAAGGAGGAAACCAGGGGCAAGGAAAGGAAACGTTTGGAAATCCTTTGCAAGGGATACTCAATTATCTAAATATCTCTCAAAAATTGCCCTCAGGATCTGGTGTAGGTTTGAAATTTCAAGTATGGCAGTATATCTCTTTCGCTGGTCTCTCTTCAAGTTGGGCACACACCTCTTAGATTCTGGAGTTCACCTATTGCAAGATGACATGTAAAAGTTGCATTCTGCAATTTTTCTTTCACCAATTTCATGAAATCCCAGGTTACTGGAAGACCAAAGGACTTTCTGTAGGTAACTTACAAAGTCATTTTGTTTTAATGACTGTTTAGTCCACACAGTCTCTATATTTTCTGTTTCACTGTTTAAAGTTTATCTGCTCTTTTCTTGCCCACAATGTTAATTCTTGTCTGTGACATCAAAATAGATTGTCATGGAAACAATTGTGATACGAGTTTCCTACTTCAGGTAGGAAATAAGCAACCAACTATAAAAATTCTAAATACCCATAAGCCCAATAAAGAGCTGTTCTCCCTATTTATATGCATTCTAACTATTTCTGTGATGGGGATTTAAATTTACAAGGCAAGGGAAGAAAAAGTCTTTAAAAAATGTTCATAGTACAGGTAGCTTTGAAAAGAACTTTTTTAAGGCAATTTTGCTACTGAAATTTTTGAGATGTTTTTTCTTAAAATGACTTTCTGGTGTATGGCCCTTCATAATAGCACTTAAATATCACTTCACATTGCATGCTTATGCTTGCACATCACATTAATCCCAGCTGCTTCTTGTGGTGAAATCATATACATGTTCATTTGGCAGCAAGTGATTGGGATGGCACATATACCACATTATAATTTCACCACACATCAGTTAGGAAAAAATGGACCATGGCAGATCAAGCTTTGTAGCCAAAGTGTACAACACAGATGCAAAACAGGGGGGTACAACAAAAATGGTAGAGAAAACATGAAATGATGTAGCCCTACTTCTTTGAAATATTAAGGTTTCTGTAAGCCTAGTTTTTGAGCCTAGGCATAACTAACCTTCAGCAGTATTGAGTTATGCATGCTATACTGATGTGTAAATTTGCATCTAAAATGAATGATAGACTTATTGCAAGCCATGAATGAATGCAAGGAAAACTGCACTATGAGAAAGGGAAAGACTTCTTTAGAAAGGCATATTGTTAATTAGCAAACAATTAATGTAGTAATGAAAACATTCAGAAAAATAAACAGCCATAATATATTGCCAATTTCCAAAGGGGTACCTGTGTTAATCTAGTCCAGCAAAAAAAAACAAGTCATGTGGCACTTAAAGACTAACAGACTTCATTTTTCGCGTGAGTTTTCGTGGGAGAAGATCATACTTCGTCAGATGTTTCAAAGATGGGCGAACTTGTAAGTTTGCCCATCTTCGAGCTTCTGACGAAGTGGGATTTTTCTCCCACAAAAGCTCACGCAAAAAATGAGTCTTTAAGTTCCACACAATTCCATAATATATTGGTCATTTTATATCATATGGACATTGCCCAAGGTAAAAGTGACTTTAAATGACCAAAAATCCTGGTCAACATTTGTCTTTCAAACAGACTTTTTTCAGATGATAAATTTTATTGAAAATATCAGTTTTCATTGTCACTTCATTTAATTCCAGTGGGGGGAAATTACTTTTCTAAAGAAAGGAAAATGCATTGGAGTTGATCAATGATTTTCTTTTTTTGCACAGAAACTAACTTTTTATCATTTGTTTAATCTAAAAAAAATTCCATTGAAAATTTTTTTAAAAAAAAGCTGTCATCAAAAATAATTATGTCCCTGTATTTATATGGGTTGAAAATTTGATTTCTAGGTGAAAACATTTCAGATCTTAAAAAGAAATAAAACAAAAACAAAAACCTCAGGCAGACTTTTGTTTTTTATAAAATTATAAAAACTGTGAAGCTAAGTACTGACTGACCTTTGAATACTTACAAGTGTGCACTGAAATATTTGAAAGAAAGATGAACCAGTGCAACTACTGCAGGAATAGTATCCAGTTCTGATGTCCACAGTTCAGGAAGCATGTTGATAAATTGGAAAAGGTTCAGAGAAGAGCCATGAGAATGATTGAGCTAAGTATTAGAAAATATGCCTTATAATGATACATTGAGCAATTTGAGTTTATTTAGCCTAACAAAGAGATGGGTAAAGGAGACTTGATTACAATCTAAGTACCTACACAGGGAATAAATATTGGGCTCTTCAACATCTTGCCATTGGATCACATTATACCTTTCTCTGCTAGATTGAAGTTAGACAAATTCAGAATGGAAATAGAGTACATTTTTAGAAGTGAGTGTGACTAACCATTGGAACAGTTTATGTAGAGTCATGGTGGATTCTCCCTCCCTGACAATTTTCATATAGGAATAGAAATTAAGGAAGTTCTGTACACTTTTTTTTTTTAATACAGGGAGGTCAAAAAAGATGATCAGTCCCTTCTGGCATTCAAATCTATGAAGTATTTGGTGTCATGGTCCATGTGTGGTCTCTGTGTACAGCTAGAGGGGAAATAGCCTTACCTCTTTAATTTTTAGTTAATTGTTTGCTGCAGGTTATAATTCTGTACTTTTTATGGCAACAGAATTCCTCAGTAGGCTATCATGGTGGGGTTCACCCTGCTTTGAGCATGGGGGTGGACTAAAACAGTGGTTCTCAACCTTTTGTAGGCCACGACATACTTGGTGGCATATCACGACCCTACAGGCACACCAGTCCATGCCCCCTCAGGCCAAATCCAGCCATCTCCCCAGCTCTTCGTGACACACCTCTGTGTGGTGACATAGTAATTGAGAGCCACTGGACTAGAGGACCTCTTGAGGTCCCTTCCAACCCTAATCATCTATGGTTCTAGTTGTGTGTAAAATGACAGACATTGTATAAAACAATTATGTGGCTATCACCCTGAAAACATGTAGTACAATATACACTGGGCCTAACTGCTACCATATAATTTTACCCCCATACAAATAAATTTGTTTAGTCTTTAAAAGTGCCAGAGGACTCCTTTTTTTGTTTTTGCTGAAACAGACTAAGACAGCTACACCTCTGATCCAGTCTCACCTGTGGCTGAAAGGGAGAACTCAAGAAGTCTTATGCCCAACTTGGCATGGCGTGAGAAGACACTGAAGTGAATGGCAAGATCCAAAGGGACAGCCGTGTTAGTCTAGGTCAGCAAAACAAACGGAGTCCTGTGGCACTTCTAAAGACTAACAGATTTATTTATCACATGAGCTTTTGTGGGAGAGAATCCCACTTCGTCAGATGTCTTGAAGACATGCTTGGTGATCCCAGTCGTCGTCTTCAATAAAATCTAATTTTGATAGGTACTAAAGACAAACATTGAAAGCTTAATGTTAAAAGGGTCCTTTGTCATTAAGCTCTTTAACTTTCTGCTTCTGAGATGACAGTTAGTGATGACTGACAATTACACATTTTGGACAATTTTATGATAGAGACTGGCCAGGTATTTAAATATGCACCTGGGGGAAAGGACGGCTATGTGGCTTGGAAAAGAATGTATGTCTACTAGGCTGCTTGGAGATGAATTCCTTGAGCCACTATCTAACATGAAATAAGAATTTTAAGTGAATTTAATAATGTTACTGGAATAGCTTCAGCAAAGACAGGCAGAAGTCAATGTCATTGATTTTTAGAGGCCACTCTGTATTTTTCAAATACATATTTTTAAATAAACAAAAGTCTTAGAAGTTATGGGTCTGAGGAAGCCAGTTAATGATATAAACCTCTCTGGTTCTTAAGTTTTCTGTATTGCATCTTTTTTTTTTTCCCCACCTCTCAGTTCTAATTTGAGTTACATTTCAAGGGCTTGTTGATATAAAAGAATTGAGATGATCATGGCTTACTAGGGAAGCCACTAGGAAGCAATGGTGGAGATAATCTGTCCCTCAACTGTGGAGGCTTGTGTGCCAGTTTGGTTATCAGCTTTGCAATCTGGCTGCCCTTAATTGATCTTTGGCTGCTTTTTGGATGTCCAGTGGCTACTAGCAGCACTGTCTTCATCTGCACCAGATATGATGGAGTAGCCTTTTTTTGTGGTGGGAGGTTTCCCCACACTGATTTGTGCTTTGATTATTTTCAATCTCGATTATGGCAATGTGTGCTCTGAGAAGCTACCCTTGTGTATTATTGGGGAACTTGATTTAGCATAAAATGTATTGATATACTTGCCTAGCTGGAAGCATCTGACTGCTGCAATTGAGATACCAATTTCTAGTTGATTTCTGGGTGCTACTTGTATGGTTATTTTATTAAGTGGTTCTCCATGTTTCATCAGTAGGTGGTTGGGATGTATCTCTGTGCAAACCTCTAACCATTTTGTTCTCTACCACGTGCCTTCAGTTACACCAGAAAATAGACATGCAGGTCCATTTACGAAAGCATGCACTTTGCTGAAAATTTTCTCTCCTTCATGAAATTAGTTCCACAGAACTGTTACAAGGGGGACTTGAGACTGTTCACAGCTCAGGAAGAGAACCTGGCCTAGTAGTTGGGGAAATGCCCCATGCCTGAAGTCAGTTTTGTTGTGACAGTCTTTACAGTTAGGATAATTACATTCTAATATCTTCAATAAGAGATGGTCATTCAGGCTTTAAAAAAGACAAAACTTTCTCAAAGAGGGGAAAATATCCCCCAATGGAATAAAACAATCTTCGGATGTCAGTTTTAATCTCTGATTCCAAGTGATCCCTCTGTTAGTAAGGCTCATCTCTTAGCTAAGTGGCATTTTCTCTCATGAAAGCTCATGCAATAAATATATTTGCTAAACTTTAAGCACCACAGGACTCCTTGTTTGTTTCTTTTAGCTACAAGCACCCAAAAGCAAAGTCACTGATATACACTGTCTTCCCTTTCCATGGAGGTAACTTCTGCTGAAAACAGTAACAGAGGGCAAAGCTTGGAAGATGACTGTTAGAACTGGCTGACGTATGAACGCTGAGGCCCACAAAAATCATAACATTAGCTTAAATGAGACTTCCTCTCCACAACCTCTGCGAGGGCAAAGAAAACTGGAGGGATCTTGAGAAGGTGAGACATTTCTCTGCTGCCAGCGATTGACAGGTCATGCAGGCTGCTCTGTGGATCTCACGGTGAGGAAATGTTCCAAAGGGGCAGCCGTGTTAGCCTCATTCAGCGAAACAACCAGGGAGTCTTGTGGCACTTAGACTAGCAAATGTATTTATCACATGAGCTTTTGCAAGAGGAAATCCCGCTTCGTCAGATGCTTTGAAGTTGGGGGAACTTGCAGAATAGGAGCAAAATAAATTTATGTAAGTTCCTCCATCTTCAAAGTGTTGGACAAAGTGGGATTCTTCTCATTTATTGCAGGAGCTTTCATATAAACTTAAATTTTTTTTTTTTCAGTTTAAGTGCTTGTTTGTGTTACAGTGAAGGAATTAATACTGTTAAAAGGACAGAGCCCAAACTTGGGTGACTTGCATCCTGTACAAGTCTATTAATTTTAAAAATCCATAATTTGGCCCATATAAACTACAGTGATTACTGGTATGCTTTCCAGTTTCTTAAAGAAGTAACCATTACTTCAGTGTTTGTAGTTACCTATAGCACGTATAGAGAATTATTCGGATAACAAGGTAACCCAGGTAACTAATAATTCTGTTACTTAGGTAACCATTTTCTGCGAGGTAATAGGCACATTTAAGCGTGACTATTAGACAAAATTTTGTTTGTCAGTTTGAGTTTAAAGAATGCATATTTTTTTCTTCAAATTTTGCCTATTAGCCTTGTCACTGTCTGGAGTGAGATGCTGCTGCAAGGGTGGGACAGGAGAAAACAGTCCACTGACTATAAGTATCTCTTCTCTTCCCTTCCCATCTTCCTCCTCCCCCACTGTGAAAAGAAAAGGCCAGTTTGCAAGAAATGTTATCAAGAGGAAGCAGATGAATTGTTTGGGTAGTTAAAAGTATCTAATGAAAAACAAAGCAAAACTTTCTCTTGCCTTCCTCTGCTTGGTGTCTGACTCTTCAAAACATTATTTGAAGACATCAGTAATTCAGTCAGAGGTTGGGGGTCTATTCTAGGAGTGGGTGGGTGGTGTTCTGTGGCCTGTATTGTGCAGGAGGTCAGACTAGATCATATTGGTCCCTTCTGACTCTAACCTCTATTAGTCCATGATGGATCTGCTAGACAGTCTCCTGTTGTTGCAGCACATCAATATTTTCAATGCATCTAGTTTCGTATAGAAAGAAAACTATAGGTACTACCATGTGAGACCCTTTGTGCAATTTTCTATATGGCTCTGAGAATAATTGCAAACCCTTTCAAATCTTACAGAGCCAAGGTTTGAGAGAGGAGATGAGGCCCATAGGCGCTGTTAAAACACCGATTACGTTCTTGAGAGCATTGCTGCCTCCAGTGAAACCTGTATGGAATGACCAATCAAGGGACCAAGAAAAGAGATCTAAAAGGGATGTTATTTTTTAATAAAGGTAGTGGAGAAAGTTAAAGGGGTTCAGCGTCTCATACAATTGGGGTTGTGCAGCAATATTGCTATCAAAAATAAGAAATTGTACTGGACATAAAATCATTTCTTTAAGATATCAATACCCCAAATAAGTTATAATGTGTTCAAGCATTGTGAATTTTAAAACATTTTTAATAGTAGTTCTGCAATACTATCTATGCTCTCAGTGAGTGTAAATACTAAAATTCAAAAGGAGCAAATATGCCAACAAAATTTAGATTCAGCTCTTCAATTAATCCACTTGTCCATCAAGAATATTGGTATCCATCTGGTTCTTCAGTAATGTCATGGAGCACATACGGCTTCATGCCTTCTCAAGAGCCTGGGAAAATTGATCAGTCTCATGGTTTTGCCCTGAACAGTGATCAAATTCAGGGTCAGATGGTCCAAGGCAGAAAGCTTATTGCAGGCTTTCTGTGTGTGACCTAAGTTCCCTTCTTTTCTTGTTCTCTCCTCCTTTTGCTCCATTCAGCTCTTGTGAATTAAACCATTTTCCTTAGAAAACACCAATTTCCTCAAAACTAGTGTGGTCAGTGGGACGTTTCTGTTTCAATTGCTTCTACTAAAACACAGGAATCCATCAGACTTTGGTTGGTTTTCAACCAGCTTATCTAGCAGGCTTCTGGAAAGGCTTTTGGAGCTCATGGTGGTCGCATCATGCAGACTGGCTCAGAGCTGGGGGTCCCAGCACTTCAAAGCCTGAAGGCAGGAAGCTGGGAGCACGGGCTGGGGCCATCGTAGGCAAGGGTTCTAGGTTCTGTGGTAGGGGTCTCACCTGGCTGTAGGTGACTACCGGGGCTGGTCTCCGGAGGTCAGGGCAGCTGGATACTCCATTGTGTGTTGGAATCCTAAACAGAAGCATTGAGATTTTTCCAAAATGAAAAATGTATGGAATTTCCTTGCCAGAATGAAACCTTTTTTGAAACATCGCATTTCTCATGGAAACAAACTCTGAGTTTCAACTAGCTCTAGGAGCAGCCCTAATCACTTCCCCAACTCAAATTTTAAGGCATTTAATGTCCTCAGGGATTTTTAGCATGCACTTGGGAATGAGAACCGGACAGGGGGCAGAGAGATGTGGATTTGTTGGGGGTGGGGGAGCAACGCAGCTCTTGATGGAGAATATTTCATGCCTACAAATCCTTGTGTTCCAAAAACTGCCCATGAGCTGTGGTATGCATTGACTTTAGTAGGATAGTCTGACAGGACCACATTGCTCCTACCAATGAAGGTTTTGTGTGTGCCCAGTCTCAGCAGTCAGACTCGTGTACCTAATGCAATATGCTCAGTTGAAATGTGATTAACCAAAATTGAAAACTAGATAGTTGGTTAGAAAACTAACTCCCCTCCACCCTGGTGACGTTCCCCAGTTCTACTCGTATCCTACCTCTGTGTATAAACAGTCCATAGATCCGAGAGACCTATTGATAACTCAGATTAGGATTGCCAGTAAAGAATTTTTGCTGGAGCCCAAAATTAGATACTAGTATGGCAAAAACTTGACACAGAACCACTCGGATAAGTCAGTGCATGGAAGTCCTGAGACGTCAATTGCATACCTGTTCTAGGACTTGATGACCCATTTTAGAATGAACCCCTATTCACAGCCTCAGCAGCCTTCAGAATAATTGGAGAAAAGATGCAAGGAGTGGTTGTGACAAACAATAGGCTATATGTTTATGTGGGCCTGTGATGTGCATCACTTCGTATTTCCAAGTCAGTTAATTTGTGCTCTCATGGAATTTAAGTAAATATGGGTCATATCCACTGACATTCTTCTAGCGATAGAACAGGCTGGGTGAACTCCAATGTATCTGTCTCTATAGTAGAAATGTGTTTTCCTTTTTTTATCATGGTCCCTCATTCTTATGGGGGAAAACGTATACTTGGTCTACTTCTTGTACAGCCGGAAAAGCCTCTGAGAGAGACATGTATATTTTGAGGGCATTTGTACTGAGGTGATGGATATTATTAGTGAAAGATCTAAAATGTTCCTATTCCAATTATCCAGCTTCATGACATACAGAACATAAATCACATGTGAGCAGGACTCTGATCATAAACAAGAACATATGTATTCTGCTGCCTTTTGCTTTCTCATTGTTCTGTTACAACAATAGCTTACCAGTGGGGAGAAATATACTCCACTGAGTTTGTGCCTCATTATTTGGAGAAGAAAAATTGCCTAGTGCAGGGAGAGAGAGACCATTTAACAACGGCTTAAGTCAGTGACTAGAGTTTTGTAATAATCTTTCAGTGGCATTAGAGTAACTTAAATTTTTTCATTTTAAAAACTATTGGTTTAAAAAGGCTGCTATTTTAGACATGTCTGCTTTTGATAAAGACAAAATACATTCCTGTTGAAGTAACATCTTGTATCTCATAAAGCACGTCTAACGATACACTCGCAAAATCCATTCACCCACCATTATAGTGCAACCCTCTCCTGAGGGTAGAATGCAGCAGCTCTGTCTCACGAGTCCTCGTAGACAGCCGTTGAGGACAAGGGCTTAGTATCAAGCATAGACTATATTGGTGCAAACACTCCAGTGCAGGGGAACAGTAGTCAACTGTGTGGAATGCACTATGAAAGCCACTGCTGACTCCTCTCTCTGAAGTTATATTTGGAGATGACCACAGGTGGAGCTAGGAAAGTCAGGCAGAGCTAGGTCTTCCATCTCATCATTGGAAGAGATGAAGATTCTCTCCTATCCGCATAAAGCAAGTGGGTTTCATCTTGAATCTCCATTATGGCTGGATGCAGCTCTGCAGAAAGCCCAGAGAAAGTTCAAAGAGCCTCTGCCAAAGGAGAGAAGCGGTGGAGGCCTTCCCCAACTCCACTGCTTTGCTGTAGGAGAGTAACCAGAAGACCCTACTGCTTGCCTAAAGTTCATCATTTCCCATCCCCCAGAGATGCTGAACACCCAGAGCTCCCACTGACTGCAATTATTTAGGTGCTTAAATATTGGTTTAAGTGCCTTATCCATACATTTATCACCTATAAATGTCTTAATGCTTTTTCTTATGACAGGTACTGAGTTATATCCAGAGTCCACATTGTCAGCCTTCGCAGTTTAGCTCCTATGCTTGTATTCATTCAATACTTTTTGGAAGCTGGCTTTCTATTCATGTTGGGAATATTGTGAAATCCATTAATAACTAGCAGCAGGCTAATAAGTAATAGATAACCACAGCAATTCTTAATCAGAAGAATTTTCTGTCATAATTCCTTGCCAAAATTGGAGATTTCCCATTCTTTGCGGTGGTGTTTGTAGCTGTGATTCCAGGAGATGAGACACAAGGTGAATGAGGTGGTAATCTTTCACATCACCAGTTTTTGCTGGTGTCAGAGACAACTTTTTCACGCTCTACAGAAAAGTTCTGTGTAGGCTGTAAAGCTCATCTCTTTCATCAACAGAAGTTGGTCCAGTGAAAGATATCACCCGCCTTGTTTCTCCATAGGTCAAGATACTTACAGGTTTCTCCCTCTCATCTCTCCACCATCATTTCTGTCACTTGTGGTATGGGATAGAGGGCCATGTGTTGAAACTTAGCCACTGTTTCCAGTCTTTCACCAAATCAGGCTTGCAGTCAGTCATCATGTATTTTTCTTTTGCATACACAGCCAGGACAGAAAAGATGAACTTGTGGTTTTGGGCTGGAGAGATCTCATTTTATTTTTGGCTCAATTAAGAACTCCTGGTGTGGTGGTGATGAACATTGTTAATCCTTCTGTACCTCAGCTTCTCTTACTCCTCCTGTTCCTCCCCAAAAAACTACTGGTGATGCTATGAAACACTTTGAGCATCTCTGGTAGAAGGTGCCACAGAAGTGCAAAACATTATACATCTTGAACATACCATTTTAAGACCTCCCGGTCTCCTCATTGGTGAGGTAACACAACCGTGAAAGAATCCTTGGAATAACAGTGCTGGAGTGAACAGTTTAAGAACAGAGAATCTCTTTATCTGTCCTGCTAATAGGAGCGTTCCCTCTCCCCAAGTTTGGAAGTCCTTTTTCTTCAATATCCTCTTGGAGTTGCTTCTGAGATGGTCTTTCCTGTCCAGGAGAAGCACACCCTCTAAAGGTTTTCTTGGTGGAGGAGAGATGCAGGATGAAGCCAGGGCAAACTAGCTCTTCCACAATATGACTTTAGCACCTTGTGGAAGCTGTGAGAAAAGCCATAATGGTTTCTGTGATTTCATCTCTGCAGATCCAGGTTGCGAGTGGCTGCAAGTGAGGGCATGGAATATCCAAATGGTCCTCCTTCCCTGAGAAACAAAACCCTAATAAATTGGTCTGTGAGCACTGCCGATTTCAAATAGTAGATGTGAAGACAGGTTTTCCTCCTAAGAAACGTACTTGGAGAACTGCTGGCTTGTGTCTTCCCACTTAGTCTGCTGGGGAACTCCTGACCTAATTTGGTTTGCAGGAACTGCATTTGGGCTTGTCTTCACTGACAGCAGAGAATTTGTCAACAGTTTGAGTTTCCCAATCAACTGATTGCGTCTGTGAAGAGAGCTGAATAGTATTAAAACACAAAGTGAGATTAGTGGAGATGGGGATGTGCTGGTGAGGATTCAGTCCTGAGATCTCCTCCTCCTTTCTGGTTTTCCTTGCTTTCTCTTCTCCCTCACGTATTGATCATCCACTCCCTATTAACACTGCATCAAGCACAGACTTGGCAAAAAGAAAGGAGGCATGTTGGAACGCTCCATGTAGCCTCAAAGCTAGGTGGCTTCTTGATGCCACTGCTTCTGTCTCCAAACATAGTTGCTTCCTCATTCTATATGTGCAGGCTTAGCAGGAGTCACCAAGGGAAGCAGTTGCCGTTAGAAACCTTGAGGTGTCAGGAGCTCATTGTGACATCATGAGAATCATTCATTCAGAAAAATAGTGAGAGCTGTTTTGGCAGCTATGAGGTTGTGGCCCATAGTAAGCCTAGGTTCTCCCAGGGCAATGAGGGGGTATGAGTATAAATGATGGTTCATGATCTCCTCCCGTCACACCAAGACACAACTTTCAAAGTTTGCTGTGTCCATTGACAACCTTCTGGACTACAAGAGCCGATGTATTGATGTGACCACTGGTCATCTCAGCACATGGTCATCCATCCCACCAATCGAACTGTTCCTCCACACTGGAAGCGTGAAGTCAGCAGATCCATGCACCAAGCCTCATGTTGGGGAAAGCAGGGCTCTTGCACGCTATGGTTTGCTACATTCACTGAATGTAAAATCCTGTCCCTGGGAGGGATGAGGCTGGAATGATACATACAAGGAAAGATCACTTACTGGTAGCTTCATAGAAGTCTTCACTTGTTCCATACAACATTTCAGCTTTCTTCCCTGTGCACAGTGCTCCTTGGAACAAAAGAATATGGGGCTAGATGGAGCATTGTTCTGACCTAGCATGGTCATTCTTATGTCAACACCTATGAACCCACTTCATCCCTCTGCTATGGAGTCTCTCGAACTGAAAGGAAAGAGACACGTGGGGGTCTGTTTGTCAGTAACTGACAACATTCATATCCTGCTTCCTGAGAGGTCGTGCTGTAATGCCAAGTGCATTGCCAGGTGCAATGGGAGAAGATTCCCACACAAGTAAGGGAATTGCCATGAAGTCATAGAATCATAGGTCATCTAGTCCAACCCCCTGCCAGAGGCAGGACCACTCCCACTAAACCATCCCAGTCATGGTTTTGTCCAGCCAGGCCTTAAACACCTCCAAAGATGGAGAGTTCACCACCTCCCTTGGCAGCTCATTCCAAGACTTCACCACTCTCCTAGTAAAAAAAAAAAAAATTTTTTTTCTAATATCCAGCCTCGACCTCCCTAACTGCAACTTGAGACCATTGGTCCTTGTTCTGTCCTCCATTATTACCAAGAACAGTCGAGCTCCATCTTCCTTGGAGCATCCCTTCAAGGAGTTGAAGGTTGCTATCAAATCCCCCCTCAATCTTCTCTTCTGCAGACTAAATAAGCCTAATGCTTTCAGCCTTTCCTCATAGGGCTTGTGCTCCAGCCCTTTAATCATTCTGGTTGCCCTCCTCTGTGTGTTAGAAAACAAAAAAACACTTGTTTCTTTCAGATGTCAAAAATACAAGATACATTGCTCCCTCTTAAGAATGAGTGGCCATACATGGTCAGACCAATGGTCCATCTAGGCCAGTATTTTGCCTTCCACCAGCACCTTCTTCTAGGGGCTTCAGAGGGAATGAACAGAACAGGTTGTCAAGTGATCCTCTCTTCCATTTACCATCTATTGCCAGGCCTAGACTCTGTCTCCCTGGTCTAAATTGCTTTGTCTCAGGTAAACAGAACCAGATGCTGCACTCCAAGAGTGGAGTAAATAGTCCTTTATAGAAATGACAACACAATACTCAAGTGTTTATAGTCCTCTTGTTACCAGCAGCCTCCCATTGACCCCGTACTGCTGTCTCTCATTGAGGGATAATTTAAATGGTGGGATGAACAATACATACCTAACTCATTTTAGTCCACAGCATTAACCTATTTAGTACTGCTTTGCTTGAATATGGCTTCTGCCCGAGGGCCTTGCTCAACTCTTGGTCCCTTTAAACTTTGCATTTCACATCTAATCCGTTTGCCTAATGTGCTGAGAGCGTCTTGAAAAAGGGCTCTGTCCCTCAATGTCTTGACTACTTCTTATTCAGTGTTTGTCTGCAGATGTAATCATTCTTTTTCATAACACTGTAATGCTCTGGCATGATGTAGGACTTGTAGGTTTCTGGGACATAATCTGGAAGTGTCTTATGCTGTTGTGTCTGCTAACCCCCTCCCCTCACCAGTTGAGGCAGAAAAACTGCAAGCTCCCACAGTTTGTGGGAGCCAGGGTGGAGGAAGAATGGAGTGCCCCTCTGCTGGTTTGGCCATGTTGCCTGCCAAGTGCTTTGCACCAGGATGGGGAAGCCAAATTACAGGAGTTACCATAGTAAGCACCGCAGGCCTCTGAAGCCATGTTACCTTGAGCCCTGTCTGATGGAAGAAGGAGCATCCAAGCACCTCAGTCAGTCAATACTAGCCTACAGACCCAAACCCAGCACCTGTACCTTGGATAAGCTTTTGTAGCACTGTCAGTTATTTCTATCCCAATAAAGCCCAGCACTTCCATTACTCACCTTTCACAAGCTCCTTCTTTGCCTTTAAACACTCCCTGTGGTTTCTTTCCAGAACCATGACTTCCTATGACTGTGGAGTTGATTGGGGGCGGGCCTGTCATGCCAAAAAAAACCCCTGAATAAACAAACTATTCTGGGGTGTCTATGTTGGTGCCTTAGGTCAACTTAAGGAATGGTAGGTCAACCTACAGACTCCTGTAGCCACACTGGGCTTTCATTAAGTCAACTTAAGTGCTTCCTTAAATCAACTTAAGTCAACCTTAAGAGGTGGTGTTAATGTTGAAATCGACCTTCTTAAGTTGAGTGAAGCCAGTGTAGATGGGGAAAGCCCTTACGCCAACCTTTATTGGCCCCCAGGCCTCCTCCCGGACTTCCCAGCTATTCACGATGCACCACTTCCCTGTTGACCTAGCACCTGCCAGTGTGGACATGGGCAGTTGACAGGAATTTTCACTGTAGATTCTAAGCTGACTTTAGGTCGAATTAAAGTCGACCTTGTTAGGTCAGCTTAACAGACCCTCCAGTGTAGACACACCCTGGAGAGGAACAGACTGAACATTTTGAACATTTGGAATCCTGTTCTAATACAGGGCACTGTGGGATGCCACTCCTTGCTAACGTCCATGATAAATGCAACTTTTTGCTTTCTGGCTACTAATGAATTTGTTAGCTCTGTTTAATGATGAATTTGCTAACTGAGAGAAGGTGTACAATAATCAGTCATCTGGAATGGCTCGGGGCTTTCTTAATAGCCATATTGGGCCCTCCAGTGTTTGTGCTTTTCTGTGGATTGACTTTGCTTCCCGGTAGCATTAGGTTGGTGTGCCGAGTAAGCAATAAAACTAAAAAGACTCCCTGGCTTCTAACTGCTAGAGATTTGCATATTGCTAGGCCAGCTTGCACTTTGAGACGTCAGCTAAATCATGAGTAGATATTTCTCCGTGTTATCACAGCATGTTCTAATTTGACATAACTAACCATGAACACCACTATGTGGATGACAAGTCAGGAACTGAAGCAGTGAGGAAACTTCAATAGAGATGTATGTATGGGAGCTAATTTCATTGTATCCATCTACACTGACCCTGGCTCTGGTAGCACTTAGTCACTCACATAACATCACTAGTCCTAACACCAATATTTTTGACTGACACCTTTAACCTGTTATGATAGTCTTTTTAGTGATGTTGGTCAGCTACATGGCAAAGCTATTTGCTGAGTTCTTCTGATGCCATATATCTGGTGGGCTTGTGTTGCGCCAGACTTCCCTGATAGCTCTTGACCCAGACATTTGAGATCAGGACAGTTTATAGCAAAAATGGAATTCAGAAAACAGGAGTTGGCAGATGGGTGTGTATATACATGTAGACATGTTACTCTGTCATACAGACATGTTAGTTGGACATGTTGTTCTTTTTCATGGCTTGTTTTGGTTTTGGCAGTCAAAATCATGTGCATGTTTGGGATTTTTTTAAATTACCAAACCACTAACTCTTCACTGGAAGATATTAATTGCTAACTTTCAGTCTTCAAACTTCAGCACACTGTGACTCAATCTTGTCAAGTAGAAGATGATTTATTAATTCTCTATGCCTTGCTTATTGCATAGTGGGTAATTCTTCCTGAACCAGTAAAAAAGAGAAGGTGGTTTTAAGAGTGGATAAAATGGGAATATTGAGTGGCATTGGGTGAGGGGGTGAGATATATCCCAAAATATGGCTAGAATCTTTTTTAAATTTTTTTGGAAAGTATATTAAAACCACTAGATATCTTTTATAAACTGGTACCAAATATAGCTTTCAAGTTTGGAAATTGTGCATGTAAAGTTGTATTGCCAGAAATGTATCTTACACCTTTGAGTGAGGTCATGTGCATTTAGTGCTACACTTTTTAAAGTGTTCCTGGTGCACCTGGTAGGACAGTGCATGAGTAATAAGAGTGTAAGGTTTGCACTTTCCATTCAAATCAAATCAAACTCCACTTCACTGTGAGAATCTTTGAACACCACATGAATAAATGTGTGTGCATGTGTGTAGAGCTGCCCAGAGACCTATAGTTCCAGGAACCTACACAACTATATTGGGCTGTTTGGCATGCATCTGAGGGGCACATTTTATTTTTGGTGAAATGCCTAAGTTCCGAAAGGGCAGCCATTGTTACTGGTAGTCTAGCTGAGCAAAACAAACAAGGAGCCCTGTGGCACTTAAAAGACTTAACAAATTTATTTATCACATGAGTGTTCATGAGAGAAAATCCCACTTCCAAAGTGTCAGTCTTTAAAAGTGCCACCAGACTCCTTGTTTGTTTGGAGTGGTTTTTTTTAATTAAGAATTTCATGGAATGGAATTGGGCTTAACCTATTGAATTTGGAGATGAAAGCCACTAGTTTTTCCAGTCTATTGTTTCACCAATACAGGTTTGCTTATACATGGTAACTTTTGGATGTTTTTCCTCCAATTGAAGTTTTTGAATAAGACTTTTTTGAGGGGGAAGACTAATTCAAAATATAATTGACTTAAACATCAGCAATTTCTTTCTCCTGATATTGACCCTAATGTACCTTCTCCAATTGCATTACATTACTTTTAGTTTCTTCTGTGAATTGCTCTAAATGATCCTTTCCCTTTCCATAATGTTGTTGTCTCCCTTCAGATATGTAGATTACTTTCTCACTTTTTTCCCCCATAGGTCAATTACTCTCAAACCTTAAGTATTCTCTGGATCCTTTCCAGTTCATCAATATCTTTCTTAAATGGGCACCCCAAATTGCAGCCATTAAATATATTTAAATCAATGCTGTATATTAAGTAATGTCTTTGACATTAAATTGGTATCCACTCACGCTGCAGTTCAGGGTCTCTTACTAAGGAAAGTAAGGCCACAAAAAGCTGCTCTGAAATGGCCATGCATCCTTAACATTTTTCAGTAATTTTTTAAAAAGGTTTGACTCGATCTGGCTCACGTTTCTTGGGTATTTCCTGAAGCTGCTAAAGTTTAGGGAAAGTAATAAGGACCATTTTCTTTTATACAATTGATTTACAAAATGTAGTATCTCTTTCCCTGGAAAAATCATGGAGCAGCTTCTCAAAGAATCCATCCTGAAACACTTGGAGGAACGTAGAGTAATCAGGAACAGTCAGCATGGATTCACCAAGGGTAAATCATGCCTGACCAACCTCATCGCCTTCTATGATGAGATGACTGGATTTGTGGGTGCGGGAAGAGCCGTTGATGTCATATACCTTGACTTTAGCAAGGCTTTTGATACGGTTTCCCACAGCATTCTCATTGGCAAATTAAGGAAGTATGGGTTAGATGCATGGACTGCAAGGTGGATAGAAAACTGGCTAGAACAACGGTTTCAGCGCGTAGGAATCAATGGCTCCATGTCAAGTTGGCAGGCAGTAACAAGTGGTGTGCCCCAGGGGTCGGTCCTGGGGCCAGTTCTGTTCAATGTTTTCATTAATGATCTGGATGATGGGATAGATTGCACACTTAGTAAGTTTGCAGATGATACCAAACTGGGGGGGAACGGTAGACACCCTAGAGGGCAGACACAGGATTCAGGGAGACCTAGACAAACTGGAGCAGTGGGCCAAGACGAATCTCATGAGGTTCAACAAGGATAAGTGTAAAATTCTGCACTTGGGACGAAAAAACCCCATGTACTGCTACAGGCTGGGGAGTGAGCAGCTAAATAGCAGCACTGGAGAAAAGGACCTGGGAGTCATGGTGGATGGGAAGCTGGATATGAGTCAGCAGTGTGCTCTTGCTGCCAAAAAGGCCAATGGCATACTGGGCTGCATCAGAAGAAGTGTTACCAGAAGATCGAGGGATGTGATCATTCCCCTCTATTCTGCACTAGTGAGGCCACATCTGGAATACTGTGTCCAGTTTTGGGCTCCCCACTACAAAAAGGACATGGACAAATTAGAGAGAGTCCAGAGGAGGGCAACCAAAATGATCAAAGGGCTGGAGCACAAGCCCTATGAAGAAAGACTGAAGGAACTAGGCTTATTTAGCCTGCAGAAGAGAAGACTGAGGGGGGATTTGATAGCAACCTTCAACTACTTGAAGGGTTGCTCCAAGGAGGAGGGAGCTCGACTGTTCTCGGTAGTAACAGAGGGCAGAACGAGAAGCAATGGCTTCAAGTTACAGCTGGGGCGGTCCAGGCTGGATATTAGGAAAAACTTCCTTACTAGGCGAGTGGTGAAGCATTGGAATAAGCTGCCTAGGGAGGTGGTGGAATCTCCATCTCTGGAGGTGTTCAAGTCCCAGCTGGACAAAACACTGACTGGGATGATCTAATGGGAGTGGTCCTGCTTTTTTTGGCAGGGGGTTGGACTAGATGACCTTGTGGGGTCCCTTCCAATTCTATGATTCTATGATCTATCACAATTTCTTTACTTCATGATTTTTCTGTCCAGTTGTGCATAAGTGGGCAATTCAAAAGATGGATCTGTTTTCTAATTGTTAGAGCACAAAGCTCTGGTAGTCCGAGTCGGTCCAAGTGGTCCCAAGACGCACACAGACAGAGGAGGTCACAAATGCATATATACTTTACCTTACAGAGATCTCATGGAGCTAGCTCCCCGAGGGGTACAGTACAGCGGGTTTTATAGTACAGCCTACAGGAAAAGGGGTAAGGTGGGCACAGAGCCAATCATAATTCAGGGTCGGGGGCTGTATACCTTATATATCTGGTCACCTCACCTGGTCAGGGAAGGGTTATTTCCTAATATGGTGCATCTGGGCCCATGTGACTGACCTGGAGATGGTGAGGACAGGTGAGATGTGACTACCCTGGGTCCCTGAAATGGTGTCTCAGGACCCAAAATGGAGTCTGGTGACTCATGCTAACCCCTTCATAATGCTAAGAAACTGTAATTGCACCAGTGAAGCTTGTCTGTTTCTACGGACAAGGTCTTGTACTGGGATATAACTTGGCTTCTTTAAAATCAGTATATAAACTGAACAAGATAATTCGCCATTTTGTCCTTTAGGGGATAGCACTTCTCTTTAGAAAGCTTTGCAAGAATTGTTTAAAGAGGCAGGGATCTGATCAGAAGACCACCTGAGAACGTCAGGGATGTGAACTGTGATGTTTAAGAAAGTAGGGAGAACCTAGAGTTACATATACGTCCTCCTCCGCACAAAACTGCTCCTGTGATTCTAAACCTTCTGCGGGCCGTTATTTGGGACTCTAATAGTACAGGTGCCATCAAGCCAATGTCACCATGAGGTTGCTTCTGGACACCACTGGTCAGCGCTTTGACATGGCTCACTTCTACCACAGTCATCTTTCTCACTGATAAGTGAATTATCTAATCTAGAAGCTGTCAGTTACTGTTTCAGGGCTGGTCTACGTGGCTGGAAAATTCAGTGGCAGTCTATGGCCATTACACAGAGTACCTTGCACAACTCCCATTGACTTCCTAACTCCCCTTTGTGCAGCATCTTCATTGTGCTGCGCCGATGGGAAAAGGATTCCAATCGACGTGGTGCTATGCCACTTGAAGGCATGGCTTTTATTAAGTTGATTTCTGGATCAGCTGTGTGTGTCTTAAATGACAATTCAGTAGATCTGGAAAAATTGGCCTGATGGCCATGACTTTGCTTTCAAATGTAGCCATGGCATCAACCTCTCCTCCTCGGTGTCTGCTTCTTCAGGAGACTTGCTGGAGTCTGTTATTCCTATACCTGGTGTCTCTCTTGGGAATGGTGGTTTTGGTTCCATGAATGTTCTGGATCATTTTGTGTTACCATCTGTCATGGAGTTTGAAGCAAATCAGAGGACAGTTGGCAATGTGACTTGATCCCCAATCTGAGGCTTCGTATTCTATGGCTAGCAAGTGGTCTCTGTCCTCCTCTACTGTAAGATCAAGGAAACCCAGATGAGTACCACATGCTTCATGTTAGCCTTCTGGGGAAGTTTTTGTGAAGGCCTCGAAGACCAGGTGTTTCGATTTGACTTGACTATTAACTTAATTTCCTTGCCTCTGGACATGCCTATCAAGACAACCACTGTCGTTTTTTTTTTTTTTTTTTTTCCTCCCTTTTTTGGGCCCATTCTACTGTGCAAATGTCTCTGCTTATGAAGGTGCTCCTTCAAATTAATTTTGATGAAGGAAATAATGAAGTTTGCTTAGGAAATAAGGCAAACAACCAGATAAAATCTTGTACTTCCTCCTCCTCTAAATGCCAATTTATGTTCACTCAACTCGGATGATTTCCAAAGCTTTCAAGATCTGCTAGGATTAATGCCATTTAACTATGGATCTCAAAACTTTCATGGTGCAGGAGACAATGATGGGCTGCTTTTTCATTGACCTATTTGAATTATTACACAAAGGGACAATGCGCATCCCAGTTGATGAAACTGAAATTGTCCAGAAACCAGCATACTAGTGTTATGCTGATCCTGACCAGGAGGTCGGATATCTCTGCCATGGATTGGGAGTATTTCTATTGGTATCCTGGATCACTTGTTATCTCGGTAGTCACATGAGAAGGCTGGACACAGTGTGGATTCCAAGTCTACCTATAGAGCAAGACACAATGGTTGGATTTACCTGCACTGTTACTTACCAGTTATCTTGGTACACTGCAGGTTATTAGGAACTGTGAATAAGGGATGACTCCTTTTTGCAAGGAAACTTTCTGAATTTTGAATTTTTTGAACACCAGCCAGAGATGACGGGCATCAAATCCAGCATGACTGGAGGACAGTATACAGTGAAAGCCAAAAATTAATTTAAACAATACCACAGCCTGTGCCGGCTAACACAACTGAACAAGCTATTAACAGCAGATTAAGATGTACAATCCGTCTGAAATTCATTTGTTCTTTCTGTTGCTCTCCCATACAGAAGTCTGCTTCTTAGAAACATCTCAAAATTCATTAGATTTCTGGTAAACTCCACCAAGATGGTTCTGGGGTTACTAATTCTGTACTGAATATTGTCACAAACAGATGCACTGAGTGTTGGCAAGGACTGATCAATAAAGCTAATTCAAAGAGGTTAACCTGATTGTCTTGATGTGAAGGGATAAAACAGGATTGAGAATTTTGAAAATGTGATTGTAACCTGTTGTTTGTGAGTCTGGCATTGTGGAAATGGCTTATCTTCTTAACCTAAAGTATTCGAAATTCTCCTTTGGGAACCGACTATGCTTGCAAATGTTAAGTTGAAAGACTGTTTCTGAGGAGGCTAGAGGGTGGCCAAAAATGGGTTTGTAATGGAAAATGTGTAAGACCAAATCTTGATTTGGTATGGGTGGGACTAAAATCAGGGACAGTCATAGCCGTTTCTTTTAGTGTGTAGTTCCACATAGTGCTTGTCTGTATTAAGCATCAGCAAGCGTTCACTTGAAAAGTACTATGTGGTTTAAAAGCATTAAAAATAGACATACTTCCTTTACAGTTTTATAGCCAGATAAGTATTCAAACAGAGTAATGGAGACGCTGCCAAGGGCATTCATTTGTATTTTACAAAAAAGTAAAATACAAGTGAATGCCCTTGGCAGTGGTGTAAAGTATTTACACCACTATTGAGTCATCAACTTTATACAGACGTTTTTTCACATCATATGCTTCAGGCTATCGGAACTGTACTTACTTAAAATAACTGATGCCCAAATGCCATTTAATATAATTTGTGGTGGTGGTTGTTAAATAAAACTGTGCACTTCAAAAGAACTTGGTTTTGCTTAACTTGCACAGCAGTGCGATTGTAGTCAGACTGTCAGCCTTGGGGAAAAAAGTACTAAAGAGTTTTGAATTTGATGGTGTAAGTCCCTTTGCGTAAGTTTTTATCTTGAAGCGGTGATTGCAGATTCATGCTGTAATGTCCTATAAACAATGTGAGCTGTTAATTCCTGTCCATGACTCCCTCTTTTGAGGCTACATAAATAAAGCAAAGCTTTTCAATAGTTCTAGGGCCCATTTTGGACTCCGTAGCCATTGGTCACTGAGCAGCTTTCACAATCTATTTAAATAGAGAGATCTCATTAAAAATCAATAGCATGATATGGCCTTTTTCATTTTTTGGTGTGTGGGTGTGTACTTAAAGCCTTGTAGCTACAAAAAAAACTATGAAAACTTACTTAGATTTAAATATCTCCTGTTGAGTTTCAACCCTGAAACTGTCTTATAACCAAAAGTAAATCAAGTAGTTTCTGTTCATTGGCCAAGATAAGTGATTTTGCAGAAAGGAGGCAATTAATACCTGCTGAGGGTTGCCCCCATGGTGCCATCTCCAATGTAGTCAATGAAGCAATGACAATTTACACCAATTGATGATCTACATAATAAATTATTAAAATAATATGTAAGGAATGGATTGATTTTTGTGTATAAGTAGATTTACTCTTGTTGACAGAACCCAAAAGCTTTGTGGCAAGGGACTCGATTTCAGATGTGAATAATTTAAACAAAACCAACAGTTTCAGGCCCTATGGCTACCCTTAAATTGCTTTGCCACTTCATGTGTACTCCAGTTATCACATTTCTTCCATTGTTTTGCAATCCCATGTTGCTGCATGAGACTGAATCGTATAGCCGGACAGTGACGCTGACTCTCTCAAGGGCTGTCCACTGTGGGAAGTAAACAGTTAGAAATCTTTGCTGTGAAAAATTTTGCTGTCAATAACCATGTCAGACATTGTTGAAGGAGGGTAGTTTTGTTTTTTTAAAATTGATGTTCCTTTGAAGTGGTAGCTCAAAGTGGATGCAGTAATTGCTGTAGTCAATAGGAACTGAGAAAGCAGATGTTCCTAAGAACAGAATTGGGCATGGAGCAAATCTAAAGTGAAATCACTGTCAGACCCTGAAAGATAAAATTTTCAGGCTGGGTATTCTGATTTCTTCATCTTAGGCTAGGTATGTTTTTTACTGTACTGTATTTTACCGGTTAAACAGGGACATGGAATTGTACAGCATTTGTATTAAATATGTATGCTTACAGCCATTTATTTTCGGTTGTGTCTACACTGACGGTGGCAAAATTGCTGCCATCAGCCCAGTTTTCCGGGAGTCCTCATCAGCAAGCCTGAACTCGCTGCTGCGCTCCTGGAAGCTGGTGCCAGAAGTCCTGGCTCCCAGGAGATGTAGGGGAAAGCTTACCTCGGGGGGGGGGTTTGCAGTCAGCTTTCCCCCGTGTGTCCCAGCAGCTTAGGAAGTCGCCATCATTTACGCAAGTCATTTTACATGCCTTGCGTAAATGCCGATCGACTGCCGCTCAGAAAAACCCTAAAAGTAGACTAGGGCTTAAAAATCCAATGAACCGCTTCTGCCCCCCCCCCCCCCAAATCTAACATTGATGTGTACGTGGTGCATTAGAAAACAGAAAATTAAAGAATGGGCTTTTCAGCTTGAGTTGGTGGTGGAGGAGGGGGCAGAATCAAACAAAATGTCCCTAACAACCCCCAACATGGTATACTGGTAAGTGAAACACTGGCAGTCTTTCAAGGTGGTTTATACTGAAAACCTTGTGAATAAGTTATTTTACTCGCTGTTAGCAGACTGCCACCAGCTGTTTGTCTGCTCGGCAAGATGAAAGGCAATATCCCTAAGTATGAAGATTTTTCAAAACCACATCCCAGCTTATGATTTTTGTTTGTCGTCTTAGGCTAAATACACTATCTTAAAAATCTGCTTGTCATTCTGCATCTGTACAGCTTCTCTTCATCGCAAGTCCTTATGAACCTACTAATGAAGAGTCTGTAGCTGTTTAAATAATCATTTTACATGGAAGATGTCTTTCCTTGTTAGGTTTTTGCTTGCCATTTTCAATGTATTTTTTCTCCATACAAAATCACAGTGGTGTATGGCTCTCCACCCTCCCTCACAATGTTTGTGAAGGTACCAGGTAACGTTTGTTTCCTCCTATATCTTAATATAGTATCATCTGGCAAGGAAAATGGCTGTTTTTAAGACAGTGTCTTAAAATAAGGATAGTAGAAACATTTTTATTTTTAATAAAAGTGAAATAAAATCTTGTTTTATGTTGTCAGATTTCATAGCTAGTAAGTTAGTGTTTTTCCTGTCAGTTTTACAGCTGTTGTTTTTTTTAAACTGCACTGGTATATGAAATACGATGTCATTTGGACTTCCTCTGGTTGCCTGTACATTGAGCTTTGTAATACCACCAGTAAAGGCAAATCTTAGACAAGAACCATCATTTTATTATTCCTAATCCATGACCGAGTTCTACAATAGCTAAAGAGAGGCCACAGTAGAATAGAATAGAATCACAGGGTTGGAAGGGACCTCATGAGATCATAAAGTCCAACCCCCTGGGAATTGAACCCAGGACCTTCCGCGTATTAAGCAGAGGTGCTAGTCACTACTTAGCTGGAGCAAGTTGCCTCTAAACAATAGTAAAAACATGCCATGGTTGGAGTCATAGCTAACTGGAACAAACACTAGATTGCTGACAAGACCCAGGAAGTTTCAAGTTTTTAAATCTCTTTCACACTAGAACCGCTGGTCATTTTGTTTTTAGAGGAAGAGGAAACATCTTGTCCAGATGGTCAAAATATGGTTTAAAGAAGCAGACAACCCACTTGTGCAGATGCAACTTTTGTAATTGGATTGCTACTGTTACCATTATGAAGAAATACCCACGTTATGCTAATTGGACTCCACACATCAGAAACGCATATTAACTTTGCCTTTTCTGACACTGTATTTCCCAGCAATATTTGAACACCAATTGATGCATTAGACCTTAACAATAAGTATTACAGCTATTGTCTATGATCCATGAATATAGAAGAGCCTCAAAGGACTTAATAACTGCTGTTTTTATTAAAATACCATGAACTGACAGGCTTGTCTTAATTAAAATGACCACTACAGCAAGGAAATTTGGTGTTCAAGCCTATGCTCTTGCCAAATGCTCCAATCTATGCCACTGTCTCTAACTTTTCCCTAAGCCTAACTATTGGCCAGATGTCACCTTCAGATGGAGGTACCAAACTGGGAGCCAGCCATAGCCATGCATCCGAAGCCAGAATTTGGCCACAGGCTGTTTTACCAGGAATGCATCCTGTAGCGGACTGTTCCAAAGGCCATTTTTCCCTTTGTATCTGTTCTTTAAATTTGTTGCTTTTTTTTTTAAATTCCATTGTATTTTTTAACTCTCCTAATATAGAGCAGAGCAAAGAAGAGCAGTAAGCTAAGAGTCCTGTGGAGTTTTTAAAGACTAATGAATTTATTTACTGCAGAGTTCCAAAGGGACAGACGTGTTTTTTTTTTCCAGCAAAACAAGGAGTCCTGTGGGCACTTTTAAAAGACTAACAAATTTATTTATTGCATGAGCTTTCTTGGGAGAAAATCCTACTTTGTCAGACACTTTAACAAATTTGTTAGTCTTTAAGCATCACAGGACTCTTTGTTTTATCTATCACATAATCTTTTGTGAGTAAAATTCCACTTCATCAGATGCATCTTTTCGTGCTCAAAAGGTAAATAAATTTGTCAGTCTTTCACAGTGCCATGGAACTCCTTGTTCATTTGGCTGAACCAAACTAACAAAGCTACCCAACCAGAACTTGTCAGCCAACTAACCATTTCTTTTGTGGTTTATTCTTATGGAGATGTGATAAGTCGTATTTTAATTTAGGGTGCAAAAAGGGAATGTTTGTCTCATGCTGTCCATACCCTACCAGTAGATATCAATAAACAGTGCAGGATTTAGGCATACTCCAAGTAAGCTGTGGTTTAGGACCTCACATTATGAGATGCCTCTAAATGTGTTGGAGATAACTAAGATTTATCATAAGGCATTTGATAATGTTTTGTTTAGTTTTTGTTGTCTTTGCCTATGTATATATGCAAATATAATGGTTTATCATTTATTTTTTCATTCCCTTTCTGTTCTAATGTAATACACTTCTCTCTCTCTACGGTATGGATCTCTGAATATTGACAGTTTAGGGCCTCAGCATGTCTTAATCTGGACCTGTCAATAAAGAACCATCCAGTATTTTGTCCAGTCCAAGGCTTCAGATAACAGGACATAAGTTTCCCATTTTCAACTTTATTTATACAAACATTGACGGGTCTATAGTAGAGTAGCTTCAACAGAAGATATTAAGACACCGTAGGCTCCTCAATAATCTGGTGGGTTAGGGAACTAAAGGGAGGCAGAGGGTCCTCGGATTCAAATACCTGCTCTGAGTCAAAGTGGGGATTGAGCCCCAGTCTCCCACACTGTAGGCCAGTGGGTCCCAATACTTTCTCTGCCGTGGCATACCCTGCTACCTTTAATTAATTTGAGGCACACCATCATATAGTTTCCAAGCAAACTAACGAATATTCATGAGCCAATCCAGAGCTCTGAGTATTTTTTCAAAAAAATTTGTTGCACACTTGCTCAGAGCTGATGGCACACCTGTTGGGAAACACTGCTCTGGGCAACTGTGCCAACCACTGGCCTGTCAGTTGAAGGTCACTTCAATTCCTTGTTAGGCAGGGCGTGTGCTCAGAACGCAGCTATTGAATCAGACTCTGCGTAGGCAGGAGAACGCCTAGTTTGAATTCCACCAGTGGCTTGTGGCATCAGGATTTCAGCAGCTTTGCACGTGTGCACCGATAAACATAGGTGCCTAGGGAACTTGGCCAGTGAAAACATAGGTGCCCATATTCCAGAGTCGGGCCAGCTGAGAGTGGTTTTATGAATGGTAAGTTCCAAGGAGCAGCTGTTAGTCTAATTCAGTAAAACAAGCAAGGAGTCCTGTGGCACTTAAACTAACAACTTTATTTATTGCATGAGCTTTTGTGGGAGAAAACCCCACTTCATCACTTTGAAGATGGGGGAACTTACAGAATGGGAGGAAATAAATGCAGAGAAGTGCTAGTCATGGCATCTGGTCATGCTGTAACAACAAATCAAAGTAGTTTATAAAGATTTAAACACTGGGCAACAGCATATAGAGGAAGATGATGTCAAATCACCTGTTGTAACGAGAGAAAAAGCCAAAGTCCTTATTAAGCCCTGAAGCAATGCAGTCAAATTTGCAAATAAATTCAAGCTCTGCAGCTTCTCTTTTAAGCCTTGAACGGGTATTCATCTGTCTGAGCACCACACTGCCTAAAATTGATCTGTCTAAAGTGCAACACAAAAATTGACTTCTGCAAAGCCTCTCGTTGATATTCTCTGAGCAGTATGGGGCTGGTTGGGGATTTTTTTGTATGTTGTGATGTTACCCATTCAATTAGACACTTTTAATAAAATGAGTACATTGGTGTAACTGTTGGAAACCAAGCTCCACCTCCACTCAGATATACTTGTCTGTTGCAAGGCAGGTTGTTCTATTCCAATCCAGCTTCGGTGCCAGTAGCAATCGTAGAGCAATCTTTGCAGCGAGGTTCAGTGACCTTTTTCCCCTGCAGCGGGTAATGCTGGACCTGTTACTGCATGCTTACAAATTCCTGGAGCACCATGTGAGAGAGGCATTCCTCTGTGTGCTGTAGGCCCTGGGCTCCCATTGGTAGGGAAACCCCAGAGAGGAGCAGAAACTCCCCAGTGGTGGTGCTCTGCCTGAGTTGTTTGTACATCACTAACGGGTGGGTGGGTGAGAGAGAGGCGTGACTAAGAACACCTTGTTGTGTGCCTGTGTTTTTAAACTTAAAGCGTCAGACACAAATCTGCATGAGTACATTTTTTAGGCAGGGTCCTCTTTTAGCTTCCGTTGTGAGTTTTTTTTTTTCCCCCTTTTTATACTGTGTAATCCCAGATTTCTTTTTAATTCCTTGACTAGATCACTCTGCCGCCACCATAGGCTGCTGCTTTTTTGTTTTCTCTAGTCTTTATCTTCATTCCTACCTTAAGCTAAAAGATGGGGTCACATAAGGCTTTTAGGACCCAAATCTGACTGCCTTTGAAACTGTTATAATCTGATGAGCATTCTTCAGATTCTTAGGGTCAGATTCCATTCTGCCCTGCCCCTGGTACAGGTCTTGACACCTGTGCAAAGTCTGTGGCTAGAAATGCTATCAGGTCACAATGGCAGCATTTAAAATCCAATTAGTTTTCATTGTGCACAGGCATCGGTGACTGCACCAGGTGAAGGGCAACAGAGAATGAGGCCATTAACCTCCAGCTGATTTTAAGAAAAGAGGGGGAGGAAAACAATCCACACGACTCCTTGGGTTTTTTTGGTTTGTTTTGTTTTGCTGGACTACACTAACACGGCTGCTCCTTTTGGAAATTAAGAAAAGAAACCACCATGCCCACTGTTCCTGGGCTGGCAGACCTGAGCAGATGAGAACCTGTCTCCCGTGTTCACCATTTGTGATGGGATCATTGTGGGTGTGGGCTGAGCTGGAGAAGTTCCCTGCGTTCCTCCAGCACAGCCTTGTTGGCTTTGGAAATGAACCATTACCCTGTCGTCTTCCTTATCCTCTGGGGAAGCTGCCAAAAATGACTTGCCCTCCCTCTGCTGATGAATAGCAGTTACTGTAACTCACCGGTTCTCTCCCAGAGCTGTGCTGACCGGCGGCTGATTGCAGAGGTGGTTTAACCACCAGCCAAGGTGGTCCTAGGCTATTAGGCAGGTGAGGTAGTATCACTCCTTGGCCCAGCTTCTTCAGGTGAGAGAGATATGTTTTCTAGCTCACAGGTCCTGAAGAAGAGCTCCATTTAAGCTCGAAAGCTGATGTCTCATCCATGGAAGCAAGTTCAATGAAACACGCTTCTGCCGTTATACAAGCGTGGATTTTGGCATAGGGTTCACTTGTGAAACAAAACTCTTGTTGATTACAACTTCGTTCAAAGCACAACCAACAGATACGGAGGACTTCAGGGTATAACTGAAATGGTGAAATCGGGGGAAAAAAAAAATTATCACATGCTCTTAAATCATGCTTTGGTTGTGACTGTTCTCAAGAATCAGCCCCTGCGCTGTGGGCAACTTCTCCTTGAAATCCTTCTGTCTGAGTCAGTTGTACTCTGCCAAAAAAAACCCAGGTAATTTGACTTCACTCTCCCCCTTTGTGTGCTGTTTCCTAGAGTTTGAATCCTTACAAATGCTCTGATTTGCTGTTGCAGTATGACCTGATCCCATGTCTTACACTCCCATTTTCATCCCATTCTGTAAGTTCTCCCTCTTCAAAGCATCTGACGAAGTGGGATATTCTCCCACAAAAGCTTATACGATAAATAAATCTGTTAGTCTTTAAGTGTCACGACTCTTTGCTTTTACTGCCAAAAATATGTGGATCTGTAGATTTATATAATATATAGAAGAATGCTGCAAAAATACTCCTATTCAGCAAGGGGATCCAACCAATTTTTCATTCTGGGCCCCAAATGCTCCTCTGTTGTAGCTGACTGGAAAAATTTGTAACCTGATGCATTCTGGGACAAGAGTACCATGAAACAGGAGTCTGGCACCTGCATTCAGCCGGATTTGGGGGATTTGACCCAAAAACTTTCTGGTCATTGAGAAGACAAATGTAATTAACCAGTGCCCATGAACAATCAGGTTCCTATGAATTTTGGTGCAAGAGCACCTCAAATATTATATCTGTGTGGATCCAGCAGATCTGGCTCTAAACTCAAATCATACAGTTTACACAGGTAAATATAAGCTGGTATTAGTATGCTAGGGAAATCTTTATCCAAGCATCCTGTTCAAGAGGGTCTCAAGTTGGTAGTCACCGGCTAAACTCTTTAAGAGTAAAATGTTGTTTTTGTGTGTCATTTTTCCACTCCAAATCAGTGGTGTGCCGGAGAGGATTCTGGGGTCTCACTCAATCCCTTGTCCAAGCTTTTCTACTGACCTGAAGAGGTGTGAGTTGTGCTGGTTTATCTGTCTCCCTCCATTGAAATGACTAAATTTACCTCGATGAGGCTCCTAATATTCATGAAGAGCAAGATTTGAGCATTTGGAATGAACCAGATGGCACCAGATTTTAAAGCATTATTTTTTAAAAAATGGCTTCTCTTCAGTGCCCAGTGTTAAGTTATAGATGTGGAACATGATGATCTGCTATCACCTATTCAGTCACTCTAAAGTTCAGAAAGGAGGATATATTTCCAGCCATGTCTGACAGGCTGGGGGGGGGGAATTTTTGTGGGAGAGCCGTATTCAAGCATTAATGACAGATTGCTGCCCAGATCATATGATTGGGAAGGAGAAGAGGACTGCGCTGGTCTTGAAAGGCAACCACTCTCCAGCATGACCTAGCCATACTTTGACCTTTGGCAGATGCAAGGTTTCCTTCTTCATTGTTTCTCAGCGTGCAATTCTTCCTCACTTTAACATCGCACCCTGGGTCCTGGAAGAACGTATCATCCGTGTTGTTGATGTCTGTCTACACAACCTCCCGTTCGCACTCCCTAAGCTTCTCCAACCATGTGACTCTTAGCTGTGGGTCTGTTCCTCCACTCGCCAGCTGAGCTAATTCTCTTGTCTCCTCGGACGTGGGCTTGCCTCTTTTTTGTGGCCATATTTGCCTTACCCGCAGTTCTCTTCTTCAGTCCATAAGCATCTCAGACTTCTTTGCTGCTCTCAACCTGTTTGGCAGTCGGTCAGCTCCACAGGCTACCTTACCAAGCCCACTCTTTCCCACTGCACTTTCTAATCTCCTCCCAGTCCCCATGACTTGTTTTTATTTGTTTTGCATGACTCCTGCTTCCAAACAGCTGAATATCACAAGCAGAAAATAAGGGATGATGCAGCCATCTGCCATCAAAAATGAATCCTCTCCTTATTTAGCTCTAGTAGCATCATGAACCTGATTACTCTCCCTGTAGTTTTTGATAGCAGATTCCCACCTTTTGTGAGTCTTTCCTCAAACCTTCTTCTCCTTTGGCCTCCTGACTGGAGGCCCAGGATCATCATGAGGCAGCTGTTTTCTTTGAAAAAGTTAAGTACTCCCCCATCCTATCTTTCCTGCCCTGAATTCTTCCCAGCTTCTGATTTTACGTCTCCTGTAACTAGCCACCCCTCACCAATCATCTGTTAGTCTTGACCCTATCTCATCTATTTCCTGACCACTCATCTAGTCTTTTTCATCCAGATCTCAGGCTTTTCTATATGAGAGAAGTTGCACTGACTGACTAAAATGTTAAAACCTCACTAACCCTGCTCCTTCCCACAAACTTTAGTTAAACCAGGGAAAAAGGCTCTATGAATACTCTTACTTTAGTTTACTTTAACTCCAGTTGGGAGCTGGTTTAAAGTGAACTGAAATAAGCTACACAAGCATTCAAAATGTACTACACTTAAACCTGCAGCTTTTTGGCATGGAGGCTTCATGTTTGTTGTTCCCTGGTTTTTCAATCTAAAAAAGCCTTGACCTCTTCCTTTAGCCTTTCTTGCTGTTTGGTTTCAGAGGCCGCCTCCGGCACTTGGCGGGGCCCTAGGCAAGGGCTTATCGTGGGGCCCCCTTGAGGCCCCCACAACTGCTCTCTGCAGCCATAGCTCCATACTGCCGGTCCCATGATGGTCCCAGCTCCCCACTGCACTGGCCCTGCCCCTCCCCACGTATCATCCCCATGGCCCTGATCCCCACCACTGGCCCCCAGCCCACCCTCCTCTGCCCGCTGGCATCCCAGCGCCCCGCCAGGAGCCCTAATCCCCCACCCATGACCTCTTCTCCCAGTGGCCGGCTGCCTCCACATCCCCAATGGCCTGCCGGGGGCCCTAACCCCCCACTGCCAAAAGCAAGGGGCAGGGCAGGAGCACAGACCTGGGCCCCTGGGATGGCTCATCCTGGCCCAGAGGTGGGGCAGGAGTCCTGCCTCTGGGACCGTGCACTCTGCCCCACGCCCTCACCCCAGCACCAGGGATCCCGCAGCCCAACTGGTCCTGGGCCTCACCTCCCCATGCCCCCACCACTGTTCCCTCTAAGCTGCGCGCGTGTGCATGCGTGCGCACACCCGTCGTGAAACCTGCGCATGCAACAAAATAGTGTGCACAAAATTCAATAGTGCTAATATTGGTGCTCATAGTGTTCTTGTGCACACACAGAAATTGTTTGCGCACACAGTCTACGAGTAATTAGAGGGAACATTGGCCCCCACTGCCAGATCTGGCCCTAGCTTTGGCCCCTTGCCATGCGGTCTGCAGGGTGGGAGGCAGACACCACTTCTGGGGTGGGTGGGGGGGCCCCAGGCAGGTGCCTGCTTCGCCTACCCCAAAAGACGTCTCTGTTCAGGTTACAGTCCTGTCACCCGCCATAGTACTTGAGCATGCTGCATTTTATCTCTGCATTGGCTTTCTCCTCGCTCCCCCCTGCAATTTTCCTTCTCCCTCCATCCTCATCACCAAATCTGTTATCAAAAATCTCCAGCCTCCAAAGTTCTTGAGCTGGAAGCTGGAGAGAGAACGGTGGGAGAAGACCGTGACAGACTTAGAAAGGCAAGAAGAAATTATGAAAACAGCTGACAGAACCTCATAGGGGTTGGAAGGGAGAAATGGGGAGCCCACAGTCTGTAACTTGAAGCAATCAGGGTGCAAACCAACTAAGGAGTGAACCGAGTTTTAATGCACAGGGTGGAAAGGAAAAAGGAAGTTGCTCGTTTGTCACAGATATAATTTGAGTTCCCAAATAAAAAGAATCTGATTCTGCTCTTGGCTGAAGCACACATGCTTCTCCTTCAGCCTCAAAGGAAGTTGCATGTTGCCTGAGGACAGAATTAGCTCTTAGCACTGTTAAATGAATCTTTGAGCGATTTGCAGGGTTCTCATAACTGTGGTAGTCCCCGGCTACGAGAGAGACAAGTAGGTGAAGTAAAAGCTGTTTCTTCTCTCACCTTTTTGATTTAAATAACACAAAAATACCACACAATGACATATAACTTTATTTAATGAGCTTCTGATGCCCACTGGGTTTCTTTTGGTCAGTAAGCTGCAAGGCCCTGAATGCCCACTGCCATTGAGACACGAAAGTTCATCCCTTTCCAGCATAGCAACCTAGGCAATGCTGAATGCTTGTGGGTTTTTTCACTCAGGAGGTTCATGTACAAACCAGATCCAAGTTGGGAATGCTATCTCTCTCTGTTTTTGGAAAAAGGTATTAAATTGTTAACACCACGGATTTTTTTTTTAAGCCATTAAATTAACGATCAGTAATTTAGGTAACAAGAAAATTTTCAATGGAATCAAGAATCAATATTTTTAATAGATTTACCAACTAAAACCAAATATGATCTGATCAAAAGCAGAACACCCATATTTGCTTCATCCCCCCCCCCCCCCCGTGTGTGTTCTGGAAGTGGTTATGTTTCTTTACCATTTAGAGCTGAAAGCTAGTAGTCTACCAATGGATTTAAATGCTAGATATGCTTTTTGTTCATTTTGCTTTGTTTTTTGTTTTCCATTTTCTTTTCACTACGCTTTACCAGGATGCAGTGGAGTCCATATGTTTCTGTTGGATATTTTGCTTTTTTGGATGGTAAAATCTGGAGTTCCTGAGCCAAAAGTGTGCTGGATCCAGGCAACAGAGTAATGTGTTTGTGGTGCTGTTGTATGAGAACGTCTTGGGGACTTGGTTTTTCTTAGTCTTTTTTAGGTGGTCTTGTATTAGCTGTGCTTGACTAATTTCACTAGATGAAAGTCTGGGGCCCAGGGCAGAAACTCACCCCAGAGTTGGTTGGATCCAGATGCTTAATACTAGTTGTGTGGCAGTTTAGTGCCAGGATATGTCAGGCTCTGAATTTTGTGATGTAATTGATGCAGCTACATCTGGTCTGCTTAGAGTGAGAGGGTGTTTTTGTGGGGCTGGGGAGAGGGTTCGGGGGGGGCCAAAAATTGGGTGAGTCAAGCATTTACCTACACACCAAAATCCTCACTTTGCTTCTATATATTTTAAAGATGACATAATCTATCCCTGGCCAGTCTTTAACTTTAGAACTTATTTTATTTAGGAGTTTGAGTGTTAAGTTTCCTTTCATTTCTCTATAGGGCAGCTTTTAATGCTGTGCTGAAATTTAAGAAACAGACTTTTAGCCACTCCCCACGGTCTGTCCAATTCTTTTACATTCCACCCTTCCTTAAGCTATTCATCTATAGATTCTTTCGGTAAGAGAGAATGCGCGATGGTGAGACGAAACAAATACTGCTCAGATGGCAAACAAATAGGATCATGGTAACTGCCAAATGCGTTCAGTAAGAAAACAACATGCATGGCCGGGACTCTACAGAAGAACTGAAAACATGCCTGTGTGTCATGCTTTTTAAAGTGAGAGGGGCATTGTCAAAATAAAAACCACACTTGGGTCTGAACAGTTTGCTCTGCTATTGTTATAAGCACCGCTTAAGATGACATTTTTCTATTTTACCAGTCTTTTTTGCTTTTGTCCCTTTGATTAAACTTTATGTATCGGCTGTTTTACTGCCCCCCCCCCCACACCCTTTAAGGAAGGGGAAACTGCGTTTATTTTTCTCCCATTCATCTGTACTTCCCCATCTTCAAGCGTCTGCCAAAGGTGGGATTTTTCTCCCATGAAAGCTCATGCAATAAATAAATATATTGGTCTTTAAAAGTGCTAACAGGCTCCATGTTTCTTTTTTTTTTACCCACAAAGATGCTTTAGAAATTTTTGTGCAGGAAAGGAAAAATCCTTTTTACAACTTCTCTGTTTGGGGGACGGGGGGAGGGCTTTTTGTTTTTTGTTTGTTTGGTTTTTTTTTTGACAACATTTCCAAAGCTGCCATTTAAAAGATGGGCTATCAGCACATGTGGTTTGGTTTAATTCATCCGTTAAAATCTTGCCTGTGCTTTTTTTAAAGGGAGCTGGCGAGAACACTTGGGGAAAACACTGGTGGGTTTTCTGATGAGCAAAGGAGAGCATCCCAGAGGTGCAGTCTGTGGAGTGGGTGGAGGAGGAGAAGGGCAGGCCTGCAAAATCAGCCCTCAGCAGAGCAGGTGGGGCTGCAAACACCTTGGCTTGGGGGTGTGAGGGGTGGATCAGGGCTGGAGGAGGAGCGCTAGGACCCAGGCGTGGTTGTGTCACTGTTGCTGTGTCTCTTCCCTTTTCAGCCAGCAGCCCTTAGTGCACAAGGAGTTTCAGTTTTGGCAGCGCTGCTTCTTCTTTTTCTTTTTTCTTTCTTTGCAAACAAAGTCAGGATGGTGAAGATGGGGTGAGAGAAGCAGCAGCAGCAGCGATGGCAGCAACAAAACGGGTCTTCCACCTCCAGCCATGTGGTAAGGAGCAAAGATTGCAGCAGGACCCAGGGATGAGCCAGTTGTGCCTTGCTCAGATAGCAAGATGCAAGCTTGCTGCCCCCCACATGGGCAAGATTTGACTTTGCCTGGCAGCTTGCAGGAGGGATGTGCAATGGTTTGAGTGCATAGGCGTTTCCTGTATTACAATGAGAGGGGCGGGGGGGGGGGGCAGTGGCTTTTAAAGTGTTAGCACGAGTGGCTTGTTTTCATCTGCAGCTCTTGCTCCTTGCTTCTCTCTCCCTCCCTTGCAAAAGTGCGTTGAGTTTTGGCTGAGTTGCATCATTGTTTGCAAACCTTTTGTCTCTGGGCGAGTTGTAGCCTGGTGTGCGGGAGAAGGCAGCATGTTTGCAAGACAGCTGATCTGACAGCAGTGCAGGATATTTAAACAAAATTGCTGCAGATATGCCCTTAAAATAAACATTCACTTCCTTCAGAGGAGCAAGGGGTGAATTAGCAAGTTAAACGTGTATGTTGTAGGATGGTATTTACATATGTTGCAATGGGGGGGGGGGGGAGAAGGCTAACAGTTTCTTCATTTAAAAAAAATACAATGTAAAACAATCCTGCAAGATGAAACCTGGTCAGTGGGGCAACTATGTTAGTCTAGTTCAGCAAAACGAACAAGGAGTCCTGTGGCGCTTAAAAACTAACAAATGTATTTATCGCATGAGCTTTCGTGGGGGAAAGTCCCACTTTGTCAGACGCTTTGGAGAGGTGGGAACCAAAGTAGCCGGAATAAAAGCCGTGAAATAACTTAATGGCTGGAATAATGTAACCTGATTGTAAATGGGTAGATTGCATGCGCCTGTGTTGGCGAAGCCCCAGTAATATTGTCTGACTTTCAGGTTTGGAAAGAAATCTCTTAAATAATTTTAAGTGCACTTTTGAAATAAGGTTCTTGGTTGTCCTGAGCTCTTTGCAATCAAAGGGCTAGCAACAGTTCAATTTTTCTTTAATGGATATTAGCACTTCCTTGAAAAGCACCATGGCTGCTCTGGGACTGCTTTTTATGAGAGGATGAAATTGCATTGGCTTTACGGCTGCTTCTCTATGGAAGTTCACTGTAGAGGAAAAGGAGCTGCTTAGTTCACAGGTAGCGGGGATGCTGGCTTGCAACTGGGACTCAGACTTTCCATTTTTGTTTTGGTGGCATGGGTGTTTTTACACTCTGGTTCATTGGTGGTTTCTGTGTCTCAAAAAACTGCTTGACTGGCTTTGGACACCAGTTTTTCAAAGAAACATGCTTTCTCTCTCTCCAACTACCTACTCCAGATCTTAACTGCTTGTTAGTTTTATTGAAAATCTTGTATTGTTAGTAGTTTGCTGGCCAAGCTGTGTAAAATGGGCATTTTGTTGGAGTTCAGCTGTCATAGAAATAGATGATGTTGGTGTGCCAGAAGTGTGCACATGAACAATTTCTATCTGATGGCATTTGGATTTTTTCCAGGTTTTCCTCCTCATCCTTGTAGACAACAGGAAGAGCTGCAGTGTCTGTCTATTAAGTCTTCTAGCTAAGATTTGGAATGTGTTTTAGTAGTCGTCTAAATGGGGCGTGTTACTTTTTCCACCTAGAGTATGAAGATATGAGAGTAAATTACTTTTACAGCATTTGCAGGATAGGCTATGCAGCATACACTTATTCTGTACTTTTTACCCTTCTGGCCTGACTCGCTGTTGGACTCAGTCATGTACACAGACCTCAGGCATTTTAAGCACAGTATCATTTAAAGAATGGCGCTGAAAATGCGTAAGCCTCTTCTACACAGCAGTCTCCACCATCAGCACGACGAATGATGGGCTTTGTTACTTTTAGTGTAGACGAGGCCCCAACCCTCTCTCGACTAATTTACGTCACCCAGAACTATTGAACATTTCAAATCTCTTAGCAGCTTTCATTAAGCTACCGTTTTGTAGCAAGTACTTCCAATATTTTCTTCTTTCTAGGTTTGAAGTCAATAACTGGTAATTGTCAGTCTTTGGCACCTTTTACTGAGCACAAGACATTGGCCTTTAAAATGGTGGGGATTTGGTTTATAGCAAAGCTATAGTAGATACTGAACCAGTTTGTTTTCACTAAATGTGGCTCATGATAAGAGGCTTGCGAAATAATACTAGTGGGATTTTCTGATGTTTCTTTTGCACTGTGGAGGAAACAAAATACATGATGCTGTTATTGAGGATGATCAGCAAACTCATTCATGAGTAATGTGTGTTTAGCCCAAAGTCGTATCAGTTACTTTACCTGACACTATCATATATTTGTGATATACCACACCCTCATTACTCACCGTACATACTCTTCTAAGCGAATTATGAGATTGTGCCTCCCACACACAGGTTACATGTGTATGCTAAGTATAGGTGGGACAAATGTGTTATGCTATATTACATAAATTGAGATTTTCAAAAAAGTCATAAGACATTAACCTTCAGGAGCTTAGGGCTACATCAGGTATTTGTGGCATATAGTGAACTCAAGTAGTGTCCTATCAGCTAAAGCTCAGGGGTTATTCTCCAAACAAACACAGTGATGCCTCGCTGCCAGAATGGCAGCTGTATTAGTCTAGTCCAGCAAAACGAGCAAGGAATCTGGTGGCCGTTTTAAAGACTAACCAATTTATTTATCACATGAGCTTTCGTGGGAGAGAATCCCACTTTGTCAAGCATCTGATTATCTCCCACAAAAGATCATGTGATAAATTTAACTTTCATGGGAGAGAATCCCCCTTCATCAGATCCTTGATGAAGGGGGATCCTCTCCCATGAAAGCTCATGAGATAAGTAAATTTGTTAGCCTTTGAAAGGGCCACCAGATTGCTTGCTTGCTTGCGTGTCTTGCTTACCAAGAATCCCAGGGATATAACAGATGTTTCTTTGAAGTCCAGGTTCCTTCTAGAACTTTCCCCAGGCAGAAGCATGTCCTGTAGCGCACATTTGTTTGGATATTTATAAATGACACATCACTCGAAACTAAGTTATCCACCCTCTAATTATGTGTGTGTAAAACTACCATTAATTACACAATGAGAAGTGAAGTAAATGAATATATATGCTATATCTGTAGTCATGGCCACATAGAAACAATATGCTAAATCCACCCCATGGCGCCTCAGTTTCCCCATGTGTGAAAAGAGGAGTGTTGTGAGATCTAAGGATGGAAAGTACTCGATGGTGGTACAGTTGTTTTTGCTTAACATGCTAATCAGTTGAGGATTGCAAAAGCCACTGTTTAGGAGACTAGATACTAAGCTAGATGAATGACTGATCTGACTGGGTATGTTTCTTCTTATGTACGGCCTGTATGCGAAAAGCAGATCCTTCAGGACTCTGTGGTGAGAGCTGGTGCTCTAAATGGTGAAAGTTTTATAGCAGAGGGTGGGTTTTCAACCAATAACAGAATAGGTTTTTATTGAAAGTGAGTGTGTTTTAGTAAAATATTCCTGTCCTCTGAACAGGAGCTGCAACCGTGGCACTGGGGGACTCCATATCTGTCGAGTCGAAATGATTTCTTTACAGAGGTGTGCTGTCTCCTGCAGGAAAAAACGTCTGTTTCTAGCTTCTCTTCCAACCCTGTAGCCACACACTGGGCTCTCTGGGAACCAAGCTGTTGTCTTTTTTTGCATCATCATCAGTAACAGAAGTTCTGCCGACTACACTGGGAGGTCGAGCGCTTGTGCAACCCCATTGTCCTCAAATTAAGCCGAGGGCCACCTGTGCAAACCTATTACCTTCGATGGGGTTTGTCCAGGCATGACTAATTTTAAGTGAGTAAACAAGTCTGTGGATAGGGCACAAAAGGGACTGGAATCCAGTTCCCTCTCCCAGAGCGAGGTTGACGGCTTATGAGGTTTTCTTTTCCCCTAACAAAACCAAAACCGCAGACACAACAAAACACACCACGGAAAGATGTTAGCTACGAAAGTACATGGAATGCTTTGCTTATGTATGGACAGGTATGTTTAGTTAAAAGGGAGAATTTTAGACAAGCAACTGTCAAGTAGGCATCACATGTGAAGGTACTTTACATTATTTTATCATAATTAACTTGCCTCTTGTGGTTCGTAGAAGTGTTGTGGATTGATATGACTTAGCTGCAGCTGAGATTGGCTTGGGGTAAGTTTAAAAACAGCCTTGCCTACCGTCTTCCAGAATGGATGTCGGCTCCGACTTAAAGATGAGTGCGGAAGATGTTAGTTGCAGCAGGGTGAATAAATCTTAGAAGTCTTGTTGCAGAGCTGAAATTTGCTTTCTATTATCAGATTTTTTTGAAGAACTCTCCTCTCCCCACCTTGCACCAACTGTCCTGAGGCAGCCATGTGTTGTGTCCTTCCCTATAGATTATCATACATCCCAGATTATCTCAGTGCAGGATCTTTCTGAGGATCTTGGAGTGAATGGAGGAGAAACTAGAAATCAGGAAAACGAGTCTTTAAGAGGATTTTTTTTTTTTTTTTATTGAGACCCTACATAAGGAGTTGACAACGGGAGATCCCCTCTGCATTTGAATCGGTGTTTTAGGACTCTGCTCTGTCACCATTTCCAGGGCTGCAGTTCAAGAAGGATGATGATAAATTGGGGCCGATTCAGAGAAGAGCAAGGAGAATGACTGATCTGCCTTGCAATGATCGTTTCAAGGAACTCTGTCTACTTGGCTTAACAAAGAGACAGTTAAGAGGTGACTAGAAGATTGAGAGCCCATTAAAGTGGGGAAGAAAGAGGAGTAAAAGGCTGAGAAGCGTCCCTAGGGTTACAAGGAAGTATTCGCTCACTTCCCTTCACTTTTGAGGACAGAAAGGAAACGGGGCCAGGAAGCAGAGAGGAGCTGGGGGTGCTGGTTATCATGTCTACGTGAAAGGATTGCGTTGCTCACAAGACGCTGTAAGCCAGGGGTGATGTTTATTGCCCCTCCAGCACAGCTGGGGCAATCCATCCTTTGCTAGACTGGTTCCAAACCCAGTCTATCAGGTCGTCACCGTCCTGCATTCAGCCTGAGCCGTGAGCCGAGTCCATGCATTAAAGGGGCAGGAAAGCTATTTTGTGCGACTCCCATTTTACCTTTTTGTTTGCTTTCTCAACCCTATTCTCTTTTCATCACACTTGGGCAGCTTTTTTTCTTTGTTTTTTATTTAACTGTGAATAGCTATTTGAAGAATAGTTCAAATAAACTGAATATTCCTAAATTCACCAACCTGACTCCATTTTGGTGTGGGAGTCTGAGCGGGGACTGAGGACGAGGAGAGATGTGCCAAGATGTGTCTTGGGCACTCGCCTCTTAATAAGGGGACTGGAGGCTCATGGAGTGACGGGCTTTGGTAGCTAAACTGTCACTCTTGGTAATGACTCTTGCACTGTTTGTCTTTTTCGCCTAGTTTGGATTGTGAGATGCAAACCATGGGCCAAATTGTCACTGCTCTCCGGAGGTATGAGAGGAGTTCTCCTCTCACGTCCTTCAAGAGGCAGCTATTTATATTGCTCCTTGTACTCTGGCATGGCTGGGGACAACTACCACTGGTAGTTTTCTCTTCTCCCGGCTGGCACTTTTGGTCAGATCCCCGCCGCCGGTGTGTTGGGAGGAGCAGAAATGACCTGTGAACGTGGCATCACGTTGGAACAGTGTGGTATCCTCAAGCCGTCCCATTTTAAAGTTTGCATATTTATTCCTGGTCTGCTCTTTATAATCTTTGCAATCCCTGATGGTACATCTCCTCCTCTCCCTCATTCTCTACCTCTCTTTGAGATTAATTGAGCCCCAGGGGTTTAATATACATATACAATACAACAAACATACACACACACAAGTCCATTCCTATGGGAATAGATGGATTTTTATTTTTTTAGGGACCGTTTAATGCTTATTATATACAACAAACATACTGCTTGAGATATTCCTGGAAGCAACCTTAGAAATGCTAAATCTTGAATAGATTCACCTGGTTTATCAGCCTGACACACAGCTTGAATTGTCTTTTTCTTGTGCTGGCTCTTTGCATTTGCATAGTGTTTAAATGTGGGTTAGAAAAGCAGCATTTCCTGGTCCTGTTGTGTATCAGCATACAGGGTATTTTGTGTTCAGTTTTATATTTTTCCCCTCCAGGAAACTTTCACTGAGCTAAGGTTTATAGATTGCCTACATCACTGACACCACAAGCCATTATTGCCCATCCCAACAATTTACACAGACCCAGTCTACGTGCTACTCTTCAGCTCCCCTTCTTAACCACATCATCTCTCTATCCTCCTCCTCCCAAACAGTCCGTCGGGAGGTCAGTGTTAACTCTAGCTCTGTTTGCTGGTTACTCAGCCATGCATTTTGACAGAGCAGCTACACAGGCGAGGGGGTGGCATTGGCCTCAACGGGACACAGAGGAAGATTTTGGGTCGGAGGAGCGTGTGAATGGCCTGGGTAGGGGGAAGCTCAGTGATTTGCTGTGGTACAGAGCTCTGTTGGCGCTAGCCGGCAAAGGATTTGCTGCACTGCCTTGGCAACTCCCAGGAGGCCTGACAAATTCACTACACCTAACACCATTCATAGTATCCATGCAGGGTGTCTTTTAAGGTAGCCCAGGAAAGTTGGTATCACGCTGGTTGTGGATATCTTTGAAACAGACCAGGAGTCCTGGGGCACTTGTTAAAGACGAACAAATTTCTTTTCTTGCATGAGCTTTTGTGGGAGAAAATCCCATTTCATCAGATGCTTTTGAAGAAATGTGAAATGTGCATACTTAAGATATTTGAATAAGTTGTATAGACCTACTGGAATTACGGTTTAAAGCCTGTATCCAGGTAGAGCTGACAAACCGGTTTCTTCTAGGTAGAAGATCATTTACATTTGACGGAGATGCACATCTTGAGCGTTGTAAGCCAGATGTGCATCTGGTGTGAACAGACTAAACTATAAGGGGCTGTCCTGTCTCAGGGCCCAGGCTGGCCCAAAGGTTTTGGTGCCCTAGGTGAACTCTGATGGTGGCTCCCCTCTAGGAGGGCAATGCTCTCGTTTATAAGAGAACATATTCATATTTTTTTAAATGGAGAAAATAATTCACTTCCATCTAATTTGTCATTCCTTAAAGCCTACGGCCACAGGCAACCGTGGTCTTCAGCTATACTGTTTGGCTGGCACTGCTCAGGGGTGTAAAGACCATGAGCCTTGGGATATAAGAGGAAGAGCACCTCGTTTGTCCTTCACGGAGGATGCAAAGAGGACAATGCTTGTTGCATTTGTGAAAGCAGAATCCTGGCCGTGAGGGCTGGTGACCATGCATGGATGCTGCAGGTGACAAACCACTTTAAATAAGCACTTGACCTGTTGAAGTTTTAACCGTAAGAAGTTTTTAAGTGGTAAGCCATCGCGCTCACTATCTCTTCAATCTTTACCTTTTGCCAATAACAGTAGATCTGTTGATACTAGAAACAGCTTCTCCTGCTGCGGTGTTTTATTGGCGCTGATCTCTAGTTGACACAAACAAGTTGGCATGTATGCTGTCTGTCTGGTACAGCTCCGCTGCTGATTCCTGCTAGGGTCTGGTGACTGGCGCTGGATGCTACAGGGGGAAGTTTCTGAAGAGTTTGGGGGACAGGGGTGTATCAAGTGTTAATCTGAAAGGGATAGTAGGGGCTGGCAGAGCCCCAAAGAGACTTGGTGGTGAACAGGCGGGGCATGTCAGAAAACTGACACCCAGTTTAGCACCTGCTCTTTGCTCTCCCCTCCATCCCTTCTTGCATTCAGACTTCCTCCACCCAAATGCATCCCTGCTAAAGCCTTTAATCCTTCCTCAGTCTTGCTATCTCAAGCTGCCCATCACCTGCCATAACACCTAGGCTGGCTCAGTGGAGAGCCACAGGTGAGCCTGGGATTGAGCTGGTCAGAAAAACTCGGTGAAAATAACTTCTCGGCCAATGGGGAGGAGAAGCAAAAGAGGAAAATTGCAGGCCATATGTGTGCTTTGTCTCTAGCTGAAAAATCAGGCCATCAGTGTTTGGAAACAAGAAATAGCGGATGGACCGAGGTGGTTCTGCTGGTTAATCTTGGTCAAATCAATTAGCACCTTGGAAAAACTCAAGTATTTTTAATTTTAGAAGTTCAAAACTGCCTCATGTCCTAGGCGTTACCAGAAGGTCTCTGTGTGAGCCGGTGGCTGTTTGAGTGGAAGAACCCTGATAAATGTGGGGCAAAAAAGCCAAACTGCAAAGTGGGAGCTTAAGATACTTCTGTGGTAAAACTTAAAAAATTTTGTGTGCAATGAAGTCAGCTGGGAAATCTGGGGACTAAATTCAACCATTAACAAGTGAGACGGAGGGGATAGATCTGTTTAAGTGCAAATCTCAGAGGAACCTTAACAATGGTGTCTCTGTCAATGCCTTCATAATTAAATTTGTAACTAAGTTTCTTTCCTATTCACTTTCAAAACTCCAAGAAATATATTCTTTGACCACCACATATCTAGTCCTCAAGATTTGTCTCATAGAGCAGGGGTGTCAAACTTGTATGCTAATGTGGGCCAGATTTGACTTAAATGTGATTCAAGTGGGCCATAAGTACCATAAACCAAAATTTTGGGGTCTAAACTCTTCTGGCATTGTGGAGCCCTGGGTATGTGGGTGTACGCTTCTCGATATTGCGAGACCTTACTCTGTCTCCAGGAGCGAAAGTGTGGTTGCGCAGCCTCATGTACGCAGTGCTCTGTGACGATGAGATCTGACGTGCTCACAGCATCGGTGAGCACTGGGCATGCAAGATTGCGCTCCGTGATGCCGTGAGACCACCCTCTGTCTGCGAGGCAGTGTGGTCTCTGGAGTGCAGTTGTGGGCCAAATGGAAGAGACGTGTGAGCCATATGCAGCCCCCAGGCTGTATGTTTGGCACCCCGATTCATAGAGAATAGCCTCTGCTTTTACTTTAAACACATTTCATTTTTAGTGATGACACAACATGTGAATAAGATCGCCCCAGAGAGCTGATGTAAGATGCAAGGATGGAGAACATGAGATGTTCTAGGACCCTGAAGTGGAAAATGACTAAGGAGGTTTTATTTAAAAAAAATTTGCATTATTTATTTACATGTGGTCTAGCACGCAGGAAGTACATCTACAGGAGGGACTTGCAGGTCGGCGTGTGGCTTTCACTTCAGTCTGCACTTGGTTTCAGAAGCATTGGTGTCTGTACGTAAACAGCCAGTGCAAAAGTAAGCCTGAACAGAGAAGATATGAATTGCCCTCCTGCTCCTTTACGGTAGATCCTGAATCTGGTTGTATGGTGAAATCCCTAACAAACTCCTACTTCTATCTAGGCACAAATATGAAGTACTCTTCTTGTGCCTGTGTCTTTTTTCCACATCGCCTTTTATCTGAGGACCTGCCAAAAGAATTAAACATGTGCTAGAAACAAATCTAAATATTTCTCAGAATTCTCTCTCAATGGCAAGCATTGTCTTTTGATTATATGAAATGAATCTTAGTCACCATAGATGTCTTCCTAATGGACATCACAAAACTCTCTCTCTTCCTTGTGCTCATTGCTGTTTGTCCTTTAACCCCCTGTGTACTGTCACTAGCGTCTCTGCCTCCAGGAGCGTCTGCTTTGTTTGTGCATAATACATAACCGTATGTATTGCAGCCTATGTGTAAGAAGGCTGGACGCCTTGCACGAATTCCCTATAATGTTGTAGGTTACAAAACGTCAGGCAAAGAACACATGCTCAGACTATAGAGGCTTTTTCTTTGAGAGCTCTGCTAGCTTTACCTTTTTGGCAGCAGTTTTTCCTCCTTCCTACAGCTTCACATCCTTTTGTTGTCATCTTTGTACGTCTGTAAGGTACAGTATCTTCTCACTTCAGTCGGTGCCTGAATGCTGCAAGGTTTCTTTAAGGAGGAGCGCTAGCTTTCTCAAAACGGTATTCTTCAAAAAGCACTAGCTAGGAAGTGCAGGGTCACTTTAATTGAATTGTTCTATTTTTCCTCCTTCCTACCACAGGCAAATAGCTCTGAGAGACAGTAAACCTTCCTGGCTGCAAGAGAGAGATTGCAAGTTTAGAGTAGCTGAACCTGCTTTAGATCGTAGATTGCTTTTGAATTAATTAGCTTATTGGATCTCCAGCATCTTCATTCCCTAGCTGTTTTACTTCTGCAAATTGTGATTTCTTTGAAAGCGGAATTGAAGTATATACCTCTGGAATCTAATGGGTCGTGCTCTCACTCCACCCATTTGCCACTCGCCAATTGGAAGTGAGGGAGAAAGATGCACTGGATTGATTAATTTTGGAGCCACTGGAAACCACAAGCCACTGCTTCTCTTGCCACCTAGACATAAGTGGCATTAAGAAACAAGTGTTCAGGGTTATTGAAAGCGACAAACAAGACCTAAAGCTGTTGGCAGTTTAGCCTCATCTTTTGTTAAAGAAGTAGTGCAGGTAAGTTAGTCCAAAAAAAAAAATAATAATAATCATAGCTTGCATTGAGGCACTGTGGTTGCTGGGTGGTGGATTTAAGCAGGAAATTTAGAAAACAAGTAATCCGTCAGTTCTTCAATTATTTAATCAACCAGAGTAAGACACTACTTGTGTTTCCATGGGTTTTGCTGCCTCGTAATGAAATCTACTGCTTGTTCCTCTTGCTGTACATGTCTGTGTGTTTAGGGATGCGGGATACCTTTTTTGAATAGAGTCTGATTAAACATGGGCTTACTGTGTGTATCCAGAAAATGCATTGAGCAGTGCTAGCAAAGAGAGATGTTGGGGGTTTTTTTTGTTTGTTTTGTTTTTTAATCTTAGTACTAAAACCATTGTAACCGTCTGTCGTGGGCTTTACATATAGTGAAATGTAAAAGGAATATGCATCTGTCTAAGATGCTGGTAGACCATCCCTGGTAACCTGTCTTGAACTTAAATAAATTTGTGATGTTAAACATTCCTGGCATATATAAAATGTTAATTCAGTTATGTTACTTGAAAATTAGGCCTCCATCTCTTTGTACTTTATTATGTTTTTTTGCTTTGGCGTAGTGGAGTGTCGTGGCTTGTCAGGATATAGAATATTTTTGTGTGCGCAGTTGTTCAAAAGGAACTTGACTGGCTGATTACTGTCAATTTTCAGATGCTCATTTCTCTGTTTTTTGTTGTGGTTTGTGAATGTGGTAAGGCTGCCTTGTTTGCTTGCATGAGCTGCTTTGACTTGTATTGGTAAGGAAAAATTCTGCCTCTCCATGCACTCGAGTATTTATAAATCTTTTTTTGTTCTGAAGTACAGCTGAAAATACGCAAGTCAGCTAGTCAGGTGACTTTTTAAAATCTGCTTTCATCAATATAGCTACAGTTCTGATGGTTTCAGTGTCTCCATTATAAAATGTTTTTATCTGGGTCTACAGACTGGTCACTTTAGGTTTAGTGTGAATTATGGTTGGCCACAGATTCAGACCATATGCCTTTTCTCTTTTTTTTTTTTTTTTTTTTTTTTGCTTGCAGAATTTGTGGCAATAAAACTTGTTCAGCGACCATTACACATGGAAACTCCTTTTGGTATTCCTCTCCCTTGGTTTTTCTTTTAATTGATAAGGTTTTAATTTCAAGAATGAATATTTCCCATTAACACACATGGGCTCAAAAGCATTCCAGAAATCCCAAAACTCTGGGTGACAGTAGTTGTGCAAAACGGATCTATTCTGTTTGCCCGAGACAAGGACTTTCAAATAAAATGTGCATGAAACTAAATCAGATGACTGTTCTGTCTTGCATCACTGTTTTCACAGCACTCATAAGCACAAGAGTTTCATGGAGTGATTTCACTGAGACTTTATCGAGACTTGACCTTGCATGGAATTACTTGGCGCTGTTAACTGCTTGCATTGGGTCCAGTAAAGGACCGATAGTGCGCTATGCACCTTGTTGTCTCCAAAATGCAAAAAGTCCTGCCAGTCAAATCATGGTGTCTGTGATAAGTGTACAGAATACTGCCAGAAGTTGGATCATCTACTGGAAGGACCCAAAATCCGTAAACAAATTCACTTTTTTTTTTCCAATGAAGTTAAAATACCGCTAAAAGATGGTTAGGCCTCTGTAAGTGCAGTCAGTGGACAAAAGAGGGACTTTCAGTGGCCTCTATGCTCCTAAATCACTGAGTGCTGTTGAAAATTTCATCTGCAGTGAAAACCTTGATGTGGAACACGTTTAGTTTCATCAGTTTTTTGTATCCCTAACGATTTGGTTTTTGCACACCCGTCGGGTAGCAGTGTCTGGATTTCATGCCACAGAATGCAGTAGGCTTTGGCGATGTTTTCAGGATCGAATGAAATTGTACTGGATAGCAACACTTTCCCCCCTTTCATTCTGAGGAATGTAAATGGCCCAAAGCTTTTGTTGGTATGTCAGCCAAATTCTGAGTGGTCATTGTTCCCTGGCTCCTCTTCTTTTTCCTGATCACCTAATAAAGGCGCTTATTGTGCGTAAACCCCACGCAATTGAGCTGGACAATAAGTGTTGTGAAAAGTGCAGGAAGTGTGGAAGTGCACTGGTTCCTCTTGCTGTAGTGGGACGGTTACTTCTCCGTGACACCTGTATAGGAATGTTGGCCAAGAGAGTGAATTGAGCGGGGGAAAAGTGAAACGTATCCTGCTAATTAAACAGCTGCATGGTTCTCTGATTACAAACCAGCTTCCTTTTGAAAGCCATCTCCGGGAGGCATCCTTGCATGTTAATCTCTCTGGTGGGCTAACCTGATGACTCAGTTTGGCCAGTCTGATGCTTTTGGAGAAGATGCATCAGCACTACCTTACTCTGAGAGCTGGGGTAGCCGCTGTCATTGCTGCAGCATGCAAGAAAAGGCCCCTGGGTTTTAGAGCTGCTTTGGGTGCAGTCTAGCAAGCTTAAAAAAAGGAACAGTAAGGAAAATGCTTTCATCCCTGTGTTTCTGTGGGGGGGTGTGTTACGAGGATGCTGACTGCTGTGTTGAGTCCGGATTTCATGTTTCCCAGAAGGGTGACCATGACTGATAAGATTTAAGAACAGCTTTTTTTTTCCTTCTTCCCCTGCAGGGGAAACCTAGAGGTTTTAAGCAGAGCATTGAATATATGCTCTGAGGAGTCCACTCTGACAGATTAATGTCTGGTAGGCTGTAAAGAGCCATTTTTCACTGTACCCATGTGCTAGCCTTTGGATCAAGGATGTAGCGATGTTACATGGTGATGGTGGTTGTGGGATGAGGACTATGCTTCCTATCCATCTGCTCTGCAGACATAGTGCAGCCCCCCCAATTCCTCCCCATCAGGGAGACCGAGTGGGAAGGAGGGAACGGAGCAATTTAAAATGCCCCAGACAAAGCAGAGCTTCCAGGTGCACAGCAGCAGACCTTGATGCACATCTGGAAGCTTTGCTGTGGCTGAGGCATTTTAAATTTCCCACCCCTGTTACCGGCTTGTTTGAGAACACTTCCATCGTGTGCTCTGCATAAAGTAATTAGTACCTTTTTAGGTGTCTCCTGGTCCACTAAACGCTGAGAAGCATTGGGTTGGCGCATTGATTGTCTGGTGTGTGCTGCGATCATAATTCCCTTGAAGACGGTGCATTTTGTAGTGAACTTTCTGGGACTGCCTGTGGAATGGGAGCAGGTCGTTCCCGAGACTGCACTCTGAAAAGAAGAGTGATGCTTAAGAAGTGGTTGAGCTCTTTGTGGTGGTAAGCGAGGTAGGCTATGCCTGTGGATGCTGGGAACAGGTGCGTTCTGTACGGGTAGCAGGGTGGGGGGTCATTTTGGGACTAGAGCCCATTGAAAAGAAGGGGTAAGGAGTCTTTTTTTTTTTTTTTTGACACCGGAAAAACTCTCTGTAAGGAAAAGGCTAGAGAGCATATTAAAAGGACATAGACATGGCTGCACATGTACTCCGTTTAAGAGTGCTAAGATCTATTGAAATGTGTTTTCAGTAATAAAATAGCCAGGCCCACTGTTCCCTCTAAGCTGTGCGCATACACAGGTCAGGAAACCCACGCACACAACAAAATAAAGCGCGCGCACAAAATTTAAACGTGCTGATACTAGTGCTCACAAAGAGATTTTTTTTGCACGCACACAAGTTTTTTGTGCACACAGCCTACAAATAATTACAGGGAACATTGGTCTGGCCTCACTTCCTGGAAGTACCAAAAATCTTCAGTGTAAGATTCATAGGAGGAGGGCAAAGGGTCTTTCCACAGCCTCTTGCCTTCCCTTGCACCTCGGCACATGCTCCATACTAGGGCTGGGAAGGATGCTGTGTGTCAAGTTGAGGCTGAGGACTGTCGTCAACTTGGACTTATCCATGTCTGGCTCCAGGAGGCAGGGAGAGGTTAAGGCAGGAGCTGTGGGGGCTGCAGCCTCAGACCTGGCTTGCTTCTGCTACCTTGCCCACCTTTTGGTCTACCTGTTCGGTCCTGGGCTGGTGAGGGGTCTGCTCCAGAGCAGGAGTGCCAGGGACCGCAGCATCTGACCTGTGGCCCCTCCCGAGCAGCGCCAGTCTGCGTGACCCCCAGCTTCCTGAGCAGTGCTAGCTGGGGCCCTGGAGCCCCTGACCCCACTCCTCAGCAGTGGTGGGGCTGGATGTCCCACCCTCAGGCTAGGTACCATTGTGATGGGGGGCCCCCCAGGCCTAGGGTTACCAGATACCAAAGCATGGAAAGGACAGGGAAGAATGAAAAGGAGAACATTGGTGGATATGTGAAGAAAATGCAGCATTAATGTAATATTCTTTTGTTTTTAGGGGGTCCTGGAATGCTACCCCCTAAAAATAGGGTATTCCAGCATACTTTAACCTGTAAGTAAAAAGCCAGACAAAATCATGTATTTTTAAAATGCCTAGAGGATGGAGGACGTGAAGGTAAAAAGGAGGACATGTCCTCCTTTTGCCTGACATCTGGTAACCCTACCCAGGCCTGATCCGTCCATGCCCGGAGGCCATTCGTTTAGTGACAGATGCACATAGGTCCATGGGAACTCATCAGTGATTCACAAAAAGGGCAACCGCCAGAATTGCTTGGGCAGCTCTAAAAGCAAAATGATTTGTGGTCCAGGCATTGGCTGTCACTTAATTGGTAAATGTAAATAGTAAATTCAGTGGCTTACAATAAGGCTAAGATGCCGATAGCACCTTGCAAATAAATCTCACTGTGCTGCCCTTAATCCACAACCACCTCAAAGCGCTTTCCAGAGTTAATGGGCAGATTCCATTTGTATCTGCATAGCAATAGCTCCCTGTGAAATAAGCCACTTCTGAAGTACAGCCCCCAAGGAGTACATATCATGTTACTATCACGGGGGTGACGTGATGCTGATTAAGGAGGTGGGGAACCTACCATCCTAATGCATGCTCTGAGCGTGCCATGTAGGACCTAGGCTTTTCTAGGAGCCTGACAGATTCACTGATTCGGGAGACACCTGATACATCGTCTCATTTTGAAGGGAGCACCTGGTAGACAGACATTGCACATCATCCGAACTGTTTGAGACACAAATGAGGCCTGGAATATCCAGCTGAGATTGCGAGAGGAATTTGGGGCTGTAGAACACACTGATGCCTGGCTGTTTCAAAAAAATACCGTAAGGGAGGGATCAGAAGTGCTAAAACAAAGGAGGAGTCGTATGGCACTTAAAGACTAACAGATTTATTTATTGCATGAGCTTTTGTGGGAGGGCACTCCACTTTGTTAGATCTTCAAAGCATCTGACAAGGTGGTATTTTTCTCCCATGAGAGCTCATGCAATAAATAAATGTTAGTCTTTAAGTGCCACAGGATGACTTCTTAGTTTTCCTGAGCTAGACTACCATGGCTGCCCTTTTGGAAATCAGAAATGCTATTTCAGAATCACGGAAGATCTGGCTTGGAAGGCATCTCAGGAAAGTTCAGTGATTCTCAACCTTTTTAAATGGCATCCTCTCATGGAGTTACCTGATAACAATTGCATCCCTCTTTTTCCCTTCTGAAGGGGGGAGTTTCAGAGGGAAAACCAGGGGGCACACTGTGGGAAATGGGGGTGGCGTCTGTGCAGGGGCAACTGCAGCATGTGGAGCATGCCCGACAGTGGCGAGGGTGCTGCTGCTGCTGCTGCAGGAGATGGAGGGTGGCAATGGCTGATGCTGTGTCCAGGGAATGTGGAGCTGGACCAGCTCAGTCCCCTCTAACCTTCCTCTGCATCCCATCCCCTTCAGCACCCTCCACCCCCATGATCTATCTCCCACCCCTCCAGAGGGGCACACACCCCACTCTGAGAACCACTGATCTAGGCCAGCCCTCTGCTCAAAGCAGGACCACCCCCAATTAAATCACCCCAGGCAGGACTTTGTGAGCTGGGCCTTAAAAACGTCTAAGGATGGAGATTCCACCACGTCCCTAGGTAACCCATTGCGGTGCGTCTCCATCTTCCTAGGGAAAAGCTTTTTCCTCGCGTCGAACTTGGCCCTCAACATGAGACCACGCTTCTAGTTATCGGCTACAGCTGAGACCAGCCTAGCTCCATCCTGCCTGGGACCCCCTTTTGGGTAGTTAAAGGCTGAAGTCAAATCTCTCTCTTCATTCTTCTCTTCTGCAGACTATATAAGGTTTGCTCCCTTAGCCTCTCCTCCCAATAATGTTCTCCAGCTCCCTAATTGTGTTTGCCCTCCTCTCAACTCCAGTTTGTCCTTCCTGGGGTGGGGCCCCCAAAACTGGACACAATGCTCCAAATGAGGCCTGATCAGTGCTCAGTAGAGAGGAAAAATCACATCCCTCCATCTGCTGGCAATGCTTCTGCTAATGCAGCCCAATATGCTGTTAGCCTTCTTGGCAACAAGGATGCACTGCTGACTCTCATCCACTGTGACCCCAAGGGCCTTTTCTGCCAAACGGCTGCCTGTCCAGTTGTACATCTCTTCTAAATGACTGCACCTCCGTGAGCACGTCACCCTCTAATGTTGTCATATTGGAGGCCCAGTGCCATTTGGGTATTGTCTCCATTGGCAAAAGGGGTCATCTTCTGTACAATAGCTAATGCACATTCCTTAACCTGCTGTAAAAACGTTATGGGGACAAAGCACTTTAGTTTTATCACAAAGTAGGCTACCAGAGGTCCGGTAGAGAGTATCACGCTGTCCTTGCCTAGCGATCTCACTGTAAACACAAACAAGGATTCCTGTGGCACTTCTAAAGACTAACACATCTATTTATCTCATGAGCTTTTGCAGGGGAGAGAAACAAATGCATTGACTCCAATAATCAATTTTTTGTAAACTGGAAGGTAACTATCCCATATCTGTGGTCACATTGTAATACAAACCAAAAAAGGCAAAAAGCCAAACCTCTTCTGTGTCCATGGAGAGACAGTCCTGGAGGAAGAGTCCTACCCTTTGAGTGACTAACGCAGCTGCTTGTTGCCTGAGTGTTTTTTGGAGGGCTCCTATCCAAGTCCTGACCAAGCCCGGCTCTTGATTTGTGAGGAACGAGGAAGTGTAAGAGGAGGGAGCTGCCCAGTTTTGAAACTGTGCATGGTACTGCTTATTTTTGTGTTGATCAATCCTTTTATGCTGGAAGGTAAAAATGGGCAGGAGAATGCCAGCGTTGTAAAGCGCTATCACAGGGTAACTTGTGAGGTTGCTAGACAATTTGTTGGGGACTGTAGAATGTGCGTATGCATGTCCCTCCAGAGACTGCAAGGTGCATGCATATATCTCTCTCAATATGTGTGAGACAAATAGTATTAATTTTACATTACCTGTCTACAAATGTCGAGGATGTGGTCCTGGCCACAATGATTCACAGTGTAAGATGGCTAGACAATGCAGTCAAATGTATCAAATACACAAGCTGTGTTTTGAAACTTTAAGTGGTGCAGTGTGGTGGGTTTTTTTGTTTGTTTGTTTTGTTTTTAAGGTAAGCTAGAATTTTTGGAATATTTCTTAGACATTAACTTTCACTGACTCAAGGAATCGGCAAAAATTAACGTGCAGCAAGTATTTGCAGTGCAAAATAGTTCTCTCAACCACAGACTGGTCAAGAGCCTGAAAACGTTTGGCAGATGTCTGTCAGCCTGCCTTTCCTTATGTGAACAGTGCTTTTTGTGTTATCCATCTTTGACAAAACAAAGTGGTTTGTTTGGCATCTTGCAGGTTGTTTCTGTTTTAGATGGAGAACTTGGTGATGGACCAATATTTTTGGTTGTGTACCCATTCTTGGTAAAAGAAGGAACATTCATTAGTGCTTTTTTTTCTTGAACACAGTAGAACTTGAACAGGAGATGTTTTCTTTCTCTTGGTTTCAAAACTCTTGCATGCAAAACTCTATCTAAAAGCTCTCTCTAGACCAGTGGTTTTCAAGCCATGGGTCAGGACCAGTGTTGGGTTGCTGACCCTCAGGTGCTGGGTCTCGGAGCCCCCTGCTGCCACTGCCAAAGACTGAAATGCATTGCTGAAAGATGTAGTTGTTTGAGTCATGGGCATAAATGATTCTTTTTTTAACTGGCTCCTGAGAAAGAGACTTCTGAAAAGCAGTTCTCTATATTGTGCTTGCTCTGCCTGTGTCCCTGGCTTTCTGCTGCTGTTTTCTAAGCTTGTCTGGCGTTTGTTGTTTGCATCTCTCTCTCACAGCTGCAAATGCAATCAAACCCTCACCCCTGCATATATCAGACCCCTGGAAAACAGGGGAATTGCATGTGCTAGCCACTGGCCAAGCTTGCCTGAAGTCTAGATGTTAGTTAGCGTTTTCCGTAATTACAGCTACTCCCAAACAAAAGTACATTTTGCTGTTTTAATCATTTCACCTGAATGGGAGGCAGCCTCAGTGGGGCAGGGTAGCGACTGCCCATCCCTACACACGGCAAACATTCTTCACTGATGGGGATGTATATTTTTAAAAGTGACTAATGATTTTTAACCAAAGGGTTTGTGTTTTAAAAATTACTGAGCATTTTCCATATTAAAATCAAGCCCCTCTTAAGATGGGTCAAGCAGGACAGACAAAAACCTGAGGGCTCCCCCTCCCATCAAGACTCACTTCTGAAAAATTAGGCTGAAAGATTCACCAAGTAGAAACTTGTCTTAGCTACTGCAAAGGCTCAGTCATTCAAGGGATCTGCATGTTTTAGGGGAAGTTCATTTTTGTTTTGGCTCTTTTTGGTGTGTGTTTTTGCTTTTTTGGTTTTGTTTTTTAAAAATTTTTGCTTATGAGATGGGTCTCAGGAATCAAATTATCAGAGACCCAGTGATCTGATCTTGGAAACCATTTCCCAAAGAATGAGTGTTGTGGGAGATCTGATATTAATTAGAAAATTTATCTATAGCCAAAGCTAACTGCATCTGTCAGTTAACTTTTAAAGATTTCAGTCAAATTTAGGTGTTTTTGTGACTTTAGTTGATCTAAAATCCCATTTTTATGGGATGAGAAGTGGCACTCACTTTTGATCCTTTCATCTGGAGGCTCCCCATCTCCTAGGCATGCTGTCCAGCTGGGAAAGGAGATTCCACCCTAAATACCTATGAATAAATGCATAAAAACACTTGGCAGGTAGACATGCTGGTCCAAAATGTGTAACTTTAGTTTGGTTTCTTCCTGGGGGAAGGGGGAATTTTCATTTTTAAAAATGAGGACACAGAAGATGATGGGCAAAACGTTCATTATTTGTTGAGCAGATGCAAGTCTGAAGTAAATTTTCAAAGTTGTTGGTAAGCTGTTTAGACAAGAAGTAAAGTTTACATCAAATAAGGTGCTCGAGTTGGAAAAAAGCAGTTGTTTCAGAAAAAGCCAGCAGTGGTGTATTTTTTTCAGTCTTTTTTTGAAAGTATGCAGAGAATGTTTTTATTTGTGATCTAGTAAAATTGCATGGCTCAAGAGAGCTTATTCCTAACCTTCATGGTAAGAGAGTTTAATACTGGTTGGTGAGGGAATTGCTGCGGCACATCTCCCTGGAATTTAATAATGGAAGATGGCACGATGAATTTTTTTTGTCTTGCATATTTGTTAGATGCAAATGTAAAAATGATAAAAATGTAAGAAATCAGGAAGTACAAATATTGTCGGCCTGATCGCCTCAGACTGGATTGATCTTGATTGTGAGTTTTTCTGTGTTTTTGAGCCGAAAAGTCCTCAAAAGCAACATAAGTTAGACTTTCCTACCTGATGGGCAGTGCCAAGCATTGAACCATCAAATTCTTTAAACTTTGTGTGCAGCCTCTGAGTCACTGAAATGGCTTGAAGTCAAAGGGCGGTTATTTTTCTGAACCTATGTCTTCTAAATCTAAAGATGGATATTAACATTGTACCTTTTGCAGCATTGATTAGAGGGCTATAGCGTTGTGTGCTCAATGACATAAAGAAATAAAAATATCTAAAGTTTTTAAAAAAGCAGTAACATGGTAATGCTTCACCATTTTTCTAAAATAATCCTAACTTAAATAGATGCTCATTAGGGAGCAAGAAAAGTTGGCTACGGATGGTTTTGATTGGAAAAATGAGAAAAACATGCTTAGAATGCCAAAAAGTTGCACTTTGATTACTTGGGTTTTGTTGGCAAATAAATAGGAGGAAGGTTGTATTTTCCTGTAGTGAGGAAAGAAGCCAAAACATAATTGTTTCTTCCTCGTGCAGCTAGAATAATCTACACAATTAACTGTGCTGGAGGAAAAGATTTTTTTCCCCTTTTGATGCCCTTTTTCCTAAATACTGACTTTACTGTGTTGGTTACAAAGTCCTTGTCTGTACTGAAGTGGATGAGGTAGTTTGAAGTACTCTTACTGTGTGTGTGTGAGAGAGAGAGAAATATGATCTCTCATTTTATAGCACCCGTAAGTGTGTGTGTTTACTATGCGCAACACAGTTAAGAGTTTCCTCTGCATTTATAACCTAAATTTTAGACTCATCCTAATAAGCAGGGCTGGCAAACAGCAGGCAGGGTATAGGGTAGGGAAGGACCATATTCCAGTAAGAAGATTGTGACTTGGGGATTTGTCTGTGTATAGACCAAAATCCTGGCCCTATTGGAATCGTTATAAAACTCGTTGACTTTAGTGGGACCAGGAATTAACTCATGATATAGGTGAATCAAGATAAAGATGTGGAATTGAATGCTATTAACTCCTTTATTGCATTGTAGAGTGGTGGAATAAAGAGAGTTCAAACATTTTGTAGAAGAGGTTGCAGAGAGTAGGAAAACTTTTTTTTGGTGGCGGGGGGGGAGTTGGGGTCTCAGAGAAAACATCATTAATTTTATTTTCTTTGCTTGTAAGGGTTGTAAATCCTTCAGCACTAAAGTTTGTGAATAAAAACTTTTTTGCTAAACACTTCAAGTAGAAAAATCTTTAGCTTACTATGGAATTAATAATTGCCTTGTTTAAACTGAATCTCCTTTTTTTATTTAGTGGTGGTGTCTATATTCAGTTTTTCAGCCTTTAATATAAAACCCAGGTTTTCCTATCTTGATTCTTGTATGCAGTTTATTTTGCTCTGATTGGCCTTTTTCAGTAAAGTGGAAAGAATTAATGCACAGTAGACGTGATGGAACATTTTTTAAATGTTTGAAGACTCAACAGCAAGAAAATTATGGGAAACTGTTTTGCTGACAAATCCTCTGGCAGACCTCATTCATTTCCATGAATACAACAAGAATCTTTCTATTGACAAATCTGATCTCAAACCGATCCAAAAACTGCTGACACCTCAAGGGAGAACTTAACACTTCAGTTACAGACCTGAAGCAAAGGTCTGTGTAAATGTGAAAGCTTTTTTGCACCAACCGAAGTTGGTCCCATTAAAAAACATATTTCTTCATTGTGACTGTAATATTCTGGTACTGAAACAACAACAACAAGGATGCATACTTTGGATTTTGTTATCCATATTTATTAATTGCACCTGTCACTTTGGAATCTTTCCATATTTATTAAAAATATTTGCATAAAATAGGACCCAGTGCTTCTTGATTCCATCTGCTACTGTTGCTTCTATCCGCACCTGCAATCCGTCTTTTCTTAGCTGTGTCACAACTGATGGCGGGATTGCAGTGTACAGCTAGAGATTTGTACCTTCAGACGAGGCTGAAGCGGCAGATGCAGAAAGGCTCCCCTTGACTGTACTCTTAATAGCAAAGAGTAAAAGGGAAAAATCATAAAACACATCCATGAGCAGATTTAAGTCACATGTTCAATAGTTTCTATAAGATGTTGCTGGCTCTTTTTGTATCAGAGCAGTGGTTCTCAGACACCGTGTCAGGATGCATTTCTGTGCCACCATGCCGTGGTAAGTGTCGCAGAGATCTGGGGCATAGGGTGGATTTGTTCTGGATGAGGTGGGGTGGTGTGTCCTGTCGTGTTGATATGCCCCAAAGTGTGTCGAGACCCACAGAGGTTGAGAGCCACTGTATTGGAAGGTAAAGGGAGGGGCGTTGTGGGGCGGCTCCATACAGTATAACAGGTTAGCGTTTCATTCAATGGAGGTTCAAATGTCTTAAGTGACGGAAGTGCCGTCATCACCTTTTGAAGATTATTCTGGTGCTCTGCCAAAACCTTTCCTTTTCTTGGTTTCTTGTCCCACCCTAATAATTGTTCTCTCTTCATGGTTTACACACCCAGCAGATAGGTTCCCTTTGAGTCACTGCTCTGCTGTAATACTGTATACTAAAGTGTGGTAAATGTGTGTGGTTTTAGACACAAACTATCCATATACTTATGTTTCTATGTAATGAAGAGAAACCATACTTCGTTTTCCATCTTAAACAGAATTGTTTGTTTATTAGATGCAAAATGCTTCATTTAAAAACGAGACTGTACTGAAAATGTATTGATCCCTGGGAGTCTGAGAGAGAAAAGGTTGAGTCTTGATTCTTCAGAAACATATGTATGTGCTGAAGTTTAAGCACGAGTAGTCCCAAGCATAAATGCTGTTGGGGGCTGGGCTTCTAATCAACACATGGGCAGGTATTTTTATCACACAGGCTCCTAAAACATGTTATAAACCTATTGGCATACAAAGTAATAAGTTCAGCAACTTCTGTGTGGGCTATGACAACTGTTCAGCAAAACATTGCTGCACGTTAGTTTTAAGACGTTTCCCAACTGAAACTGTAGGGCAGCGTTACTTAAAGAGAATGCAATTACCGGGGTTGGAGTTTAGCCAAAAGACTCAAGGGTTAACACCCAGTTTTTTTCAAAACGTGCCATTGGGCCTTTTAATTACAAGGTTAAGATCTTAGTTTTCTGACTCACCTGGAAAAACAACATTTTCAGCGTAACTCTCCCTTAGGCGACATGTTTGAGTGTTAGTGCGTTATTTACTCCAGGGAAATAGTTCCACCTAATGAAACCACTGCTTGCTGTAGTACCCTGGCTTTTCCCTTTTTTGTTTCCTGTCAGGCCACAGCCCTACTTAAGTTGTGATAAAATCACAATCAAGGAGGGATGCTGCATGTATGAGATGCTTTTAATACAGGATGCAATGGACTTCGAACCCCTATCATTCACTGAGTTTTATAGTTGTGAAATAGACAAATTCCCTACTCTGTCAGACACTAAAAATAATCGAGCGAATGCCAGTACTCGATTTGTGGCTTATCAGCAGCTCATTAACCTCTTCTCCTTTGGCCTATGACAGGAGAGGTATCAACAGGTCACCGTATCTCAAATGTTGCCTTACTTTGTGAAGCGTAAGCAGTTAGCACACCATCTCACCTTGCATTTTGCTGTGATGGTTGAACTTTTTTCCCCAGACCCAAAGAAGAGCTCTGTGTAGCTCAAAAGCTTGTGTGTCATCAACAGAAGTTGGTCCTATTGGATATTACTTTATTCCACCTTGTCTGCATAATATGCACACTTTATCATTAAAAGTGTAGATTTTAGTTAAAATAAATATAGATTTATGTGCTCCTGTTGTTGTTTTTGGCCGTGAGCGGACAACCATGTCGTTTCAGGAATGCAATGGAAACTAAATAGGAGGAAAACAAACAAGGAGTCTGGTGGCACTTAAAAGACCAACAAATTTATTTATCTCATGAGCTTTTGTGGGAAAAAAATCCCATTTCGTCGGATGATGAAATGGGATTTTCTCCCACTAAAGCTCATGTGATGAATAAATTTGTTGGTCTTTTAAGTGTCACCAGACTCCTTGTCTATTTTGCTGAAGTAGATTAACATGGCTCCTCCTTTGGAAATAAGAGGAGAAATCAGTGAGGAGTCTGGAGATGTGAAACGGACAAGACCCCCTTAGTTCATTCTAATCTATGGTTTCAAAATGTGAAAATTGAGTGTAGGCCTTTGTGTCTTTCATCAGCAAGTCTTATTTTTTTAGCTTAATGTTGTGTACATATGTTAAAAGAAGTGCCTGTTGATGAGGGTAGGAGCTGAGTGACAAGTGCCTTAAGAATGGACAGCTCCTAAATCACCTCCAAGTTATAACCATGTTTTCCCATTCCTCTCCCAGCTAGGCAGCACTGGCTCCTTTGTGGGATGTTTTAGGATCCTAATTCATTGCTAGTCCAGCAGTTGAATTGTTTTTCTTCTCTCTCTTGAGGAAAGCATATGGTTATTTCTGCTTGATCCTGGACTGGTTTCCCAATTCATCCTTTTGAACTTGCATTCTTTGAATAGCCCCAAGCATAAACATGCTTGGAGTGAATGCAGCGAAATGGAAATCTCCAAGCTGTATTCAGCAATGACTGAACGGTGGCATGAAGTTGGAAGCTGGGTGTAAATAGGTTAGAAAATGAGGTTGCAAAGTAGCATAATGTGCACCCATCTGGCATTAAAGGCACTGAAGTCTCTTGTGGGGTAACGCCACTAAGTCAGTGGGGTTATTTGATTTTAGTAGTGCCAAGTGAGTGTAACCTGTGTTCCATGTGCGTTGTGGGAGAAGGGCTATGGTTAGGGCATTTGTAGCAGGGAAATTAAGTACCAGAGTCCTGTACTGTACCTTAGAGGCATCCCTCACTTTGTTTTATACTCCCACTAATATCTGTAAGTTCCAGTTTCTTTCTGTGGCACTTGTTTTGCCCACCTGCTGCATGCCAGATCAGTGGAGATTGTCTTTCTGCCTCTTTCACCTATCTTCTAACTAGCTTACACCACTATTTACACACCAGTGAATTTGGACCTCAGAGACTGCATGTGGCTGCTGTGCGGTGGGTTAGTCAAGTGATTATTTTAATAATAATAAACAAGAGTCCTGTGGCATTTAAAGACTAATCTGTTTAGTCTTTAAGTGCACAGGACTCCTTCCCCCCCCCCCGGGCTAGACTATCATGGTTGCCCCTTTGGAAATTGATTATTTTAATGCGCTCTTGCATTTTAAGAGCACACCTTCTGTATCTTTTTGGGGGAGTTGAATTAAAGGAAGGTTACACCTTGGCTAGGCTCTTGAATAAAGGCTGTTCTTGGTGCTCCTAAACCAGCAGCCTTGATAGTTTAGGGTGGCTTTAAAAATTCAACCTGGCACAAATGCCAGAACTGCCCATGCACGCCTAATAATAGGCAGCTGAGACACACGCCACTCAGAACTGATGGGGCACATTTCATCTGGCTGTTAAACTGCTTTGTCCTAGGTCTGCTAAGTTTCCACCATAGTTTTGTGTAACTTCTAATAATGGATTGTGCAAAGGGGACAGCCATGTTAGTCTAGTTCAGTAAAACAAACAAGGAGTGTTGTGGCACTTTTAAAGACTATTTAATTGCATGTGCTTTTGTGGGTGAAAATCCCCCTGTCAGCCGCTTGAAGATGGGGAGTTTACAAAATGGGAGCAAATCTTCAAGCGTCTGACAAAGTGGGATTTTTCTCCCACGGAAGCTCTTGCAATAAATAAGTTTGTTTTATAAGTGCTACCAGACTCCTTGCCATGTGGTGTTTCCTTTTCTTTTTTGTCTTTTGCTGATAATGGAGTTGACCTGGCCCAGTAGTGTTAAACACTGGTGCACCGGAACCCATTCCTCTTATCAATTCAGTTTCCTAGCTCATTGTAGGCGAACAAGATATTGCCTCTGTTGTGTAACCCTCTTGGAATTGTCTGTCTGTCTGGTTTATCCAAGATCATGGAGTAACCAGAGGAAGATGAGAGAGCATGTCTGTCACTGGGGACAAAGCTCTGATTCAGGTGCCCCTGATGGCTTATTAAAAGGGGCAGAATGGATTGTAAACTCAAGCTCTCACCAAAGTTCAGTTTTCATTAGAATTAATTATCCCAGCATATGATGTGTCATTTGTGTGTGCAGTCTGGATGCTGTTATTTTCTTTCTTTTTAAAAGACTCATTCCCTAGCAGACTCTGTGTTAATGATTGCACACATGTGTTCCTTCAGACAACAGATCACGCCGATGTAATCTGATTTATGCAGATATTTAGTGATGTGGGGTCTTGTGCTGGAACCACTAAAGGCACAAAGGACATCTGAAGGATAAATTTTTATTTTTTTCATAATATTTGCAGGAGATGGTGATGGTATCAAACGTTCTGGGAAATGTTAGTCAATAAAGAAAAGGTTGAACTTTTCAGTAATGCGATAAATCATTAATGTCTGTAATAGCTTTCTTCCATCTGTCTTAGCATTTATGATGATCTAAGCAGTTAAAACTAAATATTCGTATTCATTTACAGTTCTCACTGTCGGACTTACCTCTCCTCTCTTTTTTTTTTTTTTTCTTTTTTAATTAGAAAGTCCACCAGCAGTGATGTCCAGAAATGGGTACTTTTTTGAAGAGACAGGCAAGTATTTCTTCTCTAATTTGTTACCAGTTATGTTGCTTGTAAAAGAAACTACCACAGTGACTGAGCTATATCAATGGAAAAATAACTAGGTTAGCCTACTTCAGTAAAACAAATGAGTCCTGTGACACATAGACTAACCAACTTATTTATTGCATGATTTTCTCCCATGAAAGCTCATGCAGTAAATAAACTTGTCAGTCTTTTTAAGCGTCAGAGGACTATTTGTTTGCATTGCATATGTGTATCTACAGAATTCTTGTGCATGCGATTGTCTTCAGTGGTTCCTTGTCTTTTTTGTTTTTTGTTCTGTTTTGTTCCAAGGTGCAGCTCTCTTGACATGCTGGATGGAACATGGTTGTATCCAGGGGTCACCCTAGCTATAGGCAAACCGGACAGCTGCTGAGGGTGGGAGATTTCTGGGACTGCAGATTCACCCGTCTTGTGATGCCCCCACACCGTGCCAGCTCTGTGGGGCTAGCCCCAGCCCATTGCAGGGCGTCTCAGGCTGTGGCCAAGCTCCCTAAGAGAAGATATTGGGGCTTTGCCCGCTGTCTGAGTAGTCTCTCTTGCATTGACTGATGCCTGGAGCAGGGGTTGCTATAGGGGTGATGGTTGCCCACCCTCTGCTCTGACAGGGAAACCAGCATTAGCTCAAGCTAGATGAGAGGCCTTTGTGCCCCGCTCCCTCCACGCCAGATGAGCTTTCTGCCCTGGTTCCCGCCGCGGGCAGCGGTGGCGTCTATGCATGCAGCTGGCAGGGCTGCCCAGCAGAGCTCGGTGGCCACCGACCGTGGCTCTGAGGAGCAGGATGCAGGACGCTGCTGAGGAAATGCTCCCCACCACCAGGATGGGTAAGATGACGGTCGCAGCTCAGGTGCCGAGTGGCTGGGGGTTGGTTGTTTTTGGTAGCCCTGCAATTGGTTTGGCCTCAAGTAAAGGGACCCGTTTGCACCTGCAGCTCCACGTCCGGCCCTGGCAGACCTTGATTCCTCTCCCTGAACTCTCAGTGCAGCCATTGCTTCAGTCCACCCTTCTGGGCTCTGCAGCATTGGCTATCCCGGGAGCGGGTCTCGGCCACTTTTCAGGGCTAAAACTGAGCCTGGGGGCTTTCATCCTGGCCTGGCCAAGCCCAGCCCGCCCAGGCGTTGCTGTTCCCACCCGGCAATGTCTGTCCCTGGGGACCGAAGAGGTCTCTGGGTCCAGGGCTGCTCTGTCAGCCTCCAGCCAAACTGCACGAGGCTCGAGGGTATGGGTGGCAGAAATGGGGTTGGCGGGGCCAACGTTTCGCTTCATTGGAGAAGGAAGAACACCTGCCCGAAGGCCAGTCCTCACGTGGATGGCTGGACTTCAGGAGGCTCGGCGCATCGCCTTCCATCCATAGGTGATGGCAGGATGAAAGCGGTTGCCTACTTCCCAGCTACGAGAAACACAAGGACTTGAGCAAATCATGCCGACTCTTCTTTGCCTTTTTTTTGTTTCCTTGCAGGTGGTTCTTTTGAATACAATGCTCTCATATTGTATCTAGGCTGATTATAATTGTAAAAGTGGGGGAGTTTTTCCTACTCTGTCCTTAAACCTCCAATGAGTCATTTTTCTCATAGCTTTATGATTATGATACGTGACTTTTAAAAAAAAAAAAAATAATAATAAATTTTTTGCTGCTAATCCTATATGGATCAGCCTCTTATGGTATCTGCTCTAATTGTGATGTGGTCACAGTGAGTCTCCTGCACAAAATTTAGGAGCACTGATCACAATAACACTTAAGTAGAGTAATTCTTGCATCATGCTGTGCGTGACCCCTTGTGTTTAACAATCTGACCTACATTGTGCGGTATTTAGCTCTGGTTGCCTTCCCCAAAGCCAAGGAAGAGCTCTGTGAAGCTGGAAAGCTTGTCCTTCCTGTTGGCCTAATAAAAGATGTTCCTTGCTGCTGCTTGTCACACTTCAAGGCAGGGGCGTCACTGGCGCCAGGTGCACGGGGCCCGTGCCCCGAATCCCGGCACCAGAGCCCCAGGTCTGGTGGGGCCCCGCCTTTCCCGGTCTCCGGGCCGATTGGGCTGGAGATCTGGGACCCAGCCACCAATGGCTGCTCCCATCCCTGTCCCCAGCCGGGGGCGTGGCCTGCAGCTGGGGGTGTGGCCTCCATGTAGGGGGTGGGGCCTGGGCTGGTGCCCCGGGTCCTTTCCTGGGGCAGCGATGGTCCTGCTTTAAGGTAGGAAAGCTTTCTTAGCTTCCTTTCACATCTGAGGAGACAGAGGTGTACACAGGCTTTTAAAAAATCTGCCTGGGCAGAATCTGGACGACAGCTCAATTTTAAGGAAGTCATATTGTCATTCCACAGGCTGTGTTCTCCTTTTTGGGGTGAGTTGCCTTTTCATTTATATGTATAAAAAGAAATTGCTCTGTAAAGCAGTCACTTTTTCAAACCATGCCCCAAAGTGTCATTCAGCCGCTTACTTTTGAAATAGATGATGTTGCTCGTTGTTGTACCAGCAATTTCCTTTGCTGCTTCAGTACAATAAGGACCTTTTTATTGCACTCTATTCAACTTTTAGTTCTGCATTAGTTTTTTGTTTCTTAGATATTACAAGAATGGACGTTCCCTCTCATGATTATCTCCATCCTGGAGCGATCTGTTGATGGTATCTCTAGGTATAATTGCAGCCTTTTGCTTCCCCTGAAACATTGTTTTAGTTAAGGATGACAATATTTTGTTCGTTTATGGTTATCTCACTTCATCTTTAAGATACTGCTCTGAGAAATTGATAGTCTCTTTTGCCAAGCTAAATATTTCTGCTCTTCCCTCCTAGCTTTTAATTTTTTTTTCATGAAAACATTGATATTCTTATTTCTAGCAGTATACAACTGCTTTTAGGTCCAGTTAGTTGGAAACCCTAATTTTTGCTTGGGTCTATAGGCTTTTACCGTTGAAGAGTGATGTTTTCTAAGTCACCTGTTGAGTATTTGATATTCACAAACATTGTTTATGTCCCCATCTGAATGTTGGTTAAGATTTGCTAGCTTGCTAACTTCCACTGTCTCCCACACTTTATCTTGTTTGTAGCCATCTGCTTCTGATGAACCCCATCCTATCACTAGAAATCTTCGCTTCCCCCAGTGATTATTCATTTGTCTTGTACTTTTGAACCAATTCTTCATCCACACATCGAGATTTGTACATTTTGTGATCCTGCATGTTGACTAAGAATGTCAAAGAAAACTAATTCAGAGACCTTGTACAGGAGAGGGGTATATGTGACACGAGGATAACACATTCTTCCGAAGTTTTAACTAATAGCTTTCAGAGTCAAGAGCAAACTAGCAAAATGAGAAAAATTTCCAGTTTCCCTATCGAAGTACAGTATGGTGGCATTTTGCACCAACATTGTTTTATATATCGAGCTGAGCAGAGTTAATGTCTGTTGATTAAAAGTATCTCTTCCTTGATGGTAAAATACTTGAAAACAATTATTTTTTGGATTGCTTTTTTCCTTTTGCCATGGGTGTCAATATTTTCTAATCTGACAAACGGCAGTAGTGTTTGACCTAGGTTGTGCATTTGAGTAGATCAGTTAGATTTCATGTCAGACATGAAATGTCTTATCAAATGATTGTAAAGACTAACCCCAAATCAAAGGATAATTTAAAATTTTGATGAAATGCAACTCTGCAATCAGTGGTCAGAATATCTCATTAAGACAGGTGTCTTTTTATTTCTTTATAGTGGAACCTTCTAGTTTTGCTCACTGTCAAAAGGTGTATTGATACCTAGCCTTGCATAAGTGAATTAGTTCTAAAGGAATTAGTATTATTAAAATATAATTGTATGTGCCACCATAATGAACTTTATAAATGACCAGGCAACAAGTGCGGCTTCATTATAGCTGAGGAGGAGCTTGTTTTCTTGCGGCAAGTTCCTTGTCTTCAGATCATCTGACGAAGGGTGATTTTTCTCCCACGAAAGCTCATGCAGTTAAAACAAACTTGTTGGTTTTAGTGCCCCAAGACTCCTTGTTTGTTTTGTTGAACGAGGCTAACAGGACTACCCCCTTCTGCAACGTGTTTTCATTGTGAGTGGTTAAATCTTAAAGGAGCCTTAGGATTTTGTGGTGTAACTGAAACCTTGCATTGCTTTAAAGCTGGCTCAGCAATATTACAACACAAGTTTCACCTTCCAGAGTGAATCTTATTATTTGGTCTCTGCTGATTTATTAATTGGTTTTGCTGGCACACTAAATTGCAGTTCTGCTGGAGGGACCAGCCTGGCTGGGGATGTTTGGACATATTTTTTCTATTTGTTGCTGTATTTTTGGCTTTGCTGTTTTTGTGTGTGTGTGGTTTGTGTCACGGTTTTGCTTTTAAAAAAAAAAATTAGTTTTATCTAAGTATGAAATTAATCTGAATGCTGTTCCAAAATGAATCATTTCACAATGGGAATTTGATTTTTCTGGGGACAGCGTTTGTTTGCCAGCGGTGAATGCATCACAGCTTGCTGGTGACAAGCCAGAAGACTGATTCTGTCTTGCTACAGATGATTTCTGGGGACTATAATTAAGATAACTTATAAATTAAAATGAAAGTTTTTAATTTAGTAGCTTGTAGTATAGAGCTGAAACTCTGCATGCTGCTGTGTTTAAAAAAATAAAAACAAAACAAACGCCTACCCCCAACCAAACCATTGAATTACTTAAATTATTTTCAATACTTTTGTAGTAGCAGATCAGGTTTTTTTTCAAGTCTGTTATGAATTATTAAGAAAGTAGGGGAAAGTTTTTGTTTTTGTCTGGCTCATTTTTATGATTAAAAAAAAAAAAGCCCATCCTTGTGGGGTAGGAAAAATAATTAGAAATCATGGCTCTGCAGTGGTAAAGAGAAACAGTTCATCCCAAGACAAGAGCTCATAAGCTTTCTTGTTAAAATAGCTGTCTTCAAACCCATGGGAATAGTGTCATCTCTAACTGTCTCTTTCATTTTTCCCTACTGGCCATGAGTCTTGGGGATTGGCAGACTTGGCCCATTCGCCTGTGGTGTGAAGAGAGCCCTGATTTGGAAGAGAAATACTAATTTACTTGAATGCTGAGGTTATCTGGGGGAGTCCTTTAGGCTGGGATCCATATTGTTACCGATTGGGGGTTCGTTGTTGTTAATTTTCTGGGACGTTAAATTGTGATAGAGCTGCTAGGGAAGGTCTCAACCTGCGGACCTAAGTAAGGCTTAACACTCTGGTAAAGAAAAATTTAACATATGTGATCTTTAAGGCTGGCAGGTGCCGCTGTGAACACAATCATTAACTTTTTCTGTGTGTTTTATTAATATCTTCTTACTGGTCTAATGTTTTAAATCTAGTTTCTGTGGGGGATCAGCTGGAAAAAAAAATTTTTTTTTTTTTTTTTTTTTTTATGGATGAGTAGAAAGATGCAAGTATTTTTCGTTATTCTCCATTATCTTGACAAAGTGTGGTGAGCATGGTTTGTAACTTGCTGTGGTAAACATTCGTGATAGTTTTGCAGCCTGGAAATGCAAGCAGAAAGGATTTTTATTTTATTTTAAAATTGACCTGTGTGCCTGCAGTTTGAAGTAAAATGCAAATGTGTACAGTTTTGATCATCACGCCTTGAAGAGAAAAAGCTCTTATCCATGCCTTGGTTTCCTGTGGAGATAACTTTGACTCAAATTGCTCTTCTGCATTACCCTTGTTTCCAAGCAAGTGGATGGTTGTGTGTAAGTGTGCATATTAAAAGTAATGACAGTGTTTTAAGAGTGTGTGGTGGGTTTTTTAGGCTTTTTTTGGTTATTTACAAACTTTGCTTCCAGAAAGCTGTGAATACAAAATGCAGGGGAATTGGTAAACTCAGTACAAACTGAATTATTCCCTGTTTAATGTCTTTCGTTATTCTCATTCTACTATTAAAGCAGAAAGTTGCTGAGCCGTTAGAGGCAATATTGAACCCACATATTTTTACAAACCCCATTTTCACTGTGGAGTTGCCAGCCCTGAACATCCATCGGTAAAGCTGAGTTCCACACAACCGGGGATTCACCCTCTGTTTTGGATCAGAAAGTACAGCATAGTCTCTCTGAATTTACAGCAATTACCTTCTAAGCAAAGAATAAACTTCCTCAGAATTTACAAGTAAATCTGTTAATGAGTCTGAGCTAAAATTAACATAAAAACTGTGTGAGCATCGGCATCTGTGCCAGTTTTGTGTTTTGTTTTGGAGGATGTGGCTGGGGGCAGGAAGGACGACTTGCAGAGTAGCAAAATAACTGTCTTTTAAAAATCAGTTTAATCTAATCTGACACCATAAATGCTAAAATGCCTTATATGATAACTATGAGATTGTGTATGACATCACTATGGGCAGATTGAATTTTGTTTAGGTGCCTTTTTAACTAGGCTTTTCTTAACTTTTTACAGCATCAGCTCCGAATTTCCTGGTTTAATAATGCTTGGTTTTGAGATAATTGCAACCTCCCTCTAATGTGTTTTTATCTTAAGTTATTGATACATACCTCCATTTTAACATAGCTGTCACATCTGAATAATAGCTACAGATCTGCCCAGATGGATGGAAATATGTTTCAAAACTATTTTAATATTGTGATGGGCATGGTTCAGTGTAGTCCTTCTATTATCAACCATGCCAACAGAAGCTTTTCTCTAGCCTAACTGAACTGATCAGCCCATGTGAGATTTATAGTTTGAAACCATAAAAGCAAGCCTGATGATCTGATTATTTTTTGTTTAGTGAATTGGAGTCCATAATAAACACATCCAAAGTAATGATATTGGAGAGAAACCATCCCTGTTTCAGGGGGAAAAACCATTTTGGACCAGTCTCTATGCTGTTACTTTAATGTTTGGCCGCATCACCACAAATGCCAGTTTGCCAAACCTGCAAAGAAGAGCAGCCCTGTGTTTTGCAAACCATGCTGTCTGCCTAGAAACACGCTTAAATTTCAGATTTCTTTTTAATGAAACAAGTCTATCTGTAATGTTCAGTTTGCCAGTTCCAAAGTGTTCAAAAATGATTCAGGCATCCCAAAATCCTGAGTGGCTTCAGAACAAGCCCCAAAGTATTGTATCTGTCTTCTGGCTTTTGCATCATTATAATTTCAATTTCTTCAAGCTCTTTCTCTCACCCACAAGGCCTAAAGCTGTTTCTAAATGAACATGGATATTTTCATATAACTGTAGGAATCCAGGAGCTGATTTTTTAAGAAAAACACTGTGCATCATGAGACTTGCAATTAAAGTGAGACTTGGCATCTTGGAGCTTGAATGGCTATTTGAAGCAGAGTCCTAATAAGCATGGGGCTTTTAAATTTTTTGTCATCAGGGTTACTTTAAAACAAATACATTTTTTGGCATACTTGAGGGTGAAATGTAACTTGAGAGAGATTTTTCAATAATTGACCTAAATATTCATGGTATTAGCATATTGAACATGGGGCTGCCACCAAATCCAGTCCTAATTTTACTGTGCCTTAGTTGATATTGACAACATAACTTAGTTATCTTTTATTCATTCTTTTGTCTTCCTGTTTTGTTTTTTCCTCTCTCCCTGGAAGTATAATGAGTAAGAAGTTGTATATGTAAAGTGTTGGTCTTTAAATACAGGGTCACACACAACTTTCCTCCTTTTAGTCTAATTTAGCATGTATGTCCCAGTGCAATGTAACAAAATCTTGCTGCAAGAAATAATGGCAGGCAACTGATCATTTTGAAAATGCTAGGATGGTTTTCCTTTCAGTTAATGTTGAGCCTATGCAGTGATGGGAAAATGGTCACCTTAGACAGCCCTTAAGCTCTTGTGCTACAGTGTAGTTCACATGCTTGTGGTTCCAACTGTTGTATCTCCAAAGTGGATCACAGTGTTTTCTCTACTCCTGCTTTATGTACCCACTTTTTGAGGCTTTCATATTGAAAGTGGAGTCATTAAATAAGGTACATATCTCAAATAGTCTGGAAGGTAAAAACAAAGCGATTGTTGATGAACTGTAGTCTTGTTAGAGAGAAACCCTCTCAATGATGATATAAGGCTGTGATTTTTTTCAAGGGCATGAAAGCCAATTATGTGCATAATTCCCACTGACTTTCAGACCAATGTTTTCAATTGGCATGAGGCACCTAGCTGTCCTTTTTTGTACCAGTGGAAACCTCCCACTAAGTTGGCAGATATGTTCTGTTTTTCTGTGTTGATTAGTTTTTTTTATCATCGGCAGGACCAGTGGTACAATTTATTATTGCAGTCGCCTGACACTTCTGATTATAATACAATGTTTTGTCAAATGCTTATAATGTTACAGACCTGTAACAGATTGGGCTGAAATTTTACATGCCGAGTGTTTGGAAAATGTCAGCCAAAGGAGTTCAGTTGCTTTAGAGAGTAAGGAAAAATCATTGGGTGTTTTTTTGTTTTTTTTGTACCAGTTAAAATATTCAGGTGACCTTTTTCTGAAAAGCTTTAGCATCACCTGTGCTTCAGAGTATGGATTGGAAATCTGTCAAGTGGTGGCGTATATTAGGGACACGACACTTGCCGTCCCTGTGAGAAGCTGCACATTTTGACCAGGTTTATAAACCTTTGAAAAACAGCAGTTTACACATGTTCAGTAGTGACTTTCTAGTGCCTAGAATTGTACCCAGAATTCCTGAGCCTCATTATTCTTTTGCTGTCAGCAAACACCCGTGAAACCCAATGGCAAGGCTGTGTGAATCATTTCCCTTTAGTATTGATCCACATACCTACCACTGCTGTCAGTTGCTCCATAAGGTCAAGTGGCGAAGGTCTCTGCAATAGGACTAAAGATTTCAATCTTGCGGGTGACCCACACGGGTGTCTTTATGCCGTCACATGAAGGGAATTCCTTTTCATTTTGCATTTTTAGACCGTAGGATATTATACCCCAAAACTGCATTAAAAGAACACTATTAAGATTGCATAGGCAAGGAGTCAAAGAAATGCCAGAATTAAGGTTCTTCGTGCAACTTTAATACAGGCTTCTTGTACCCGTGTATTAGGATGCAGTTTTTAATTACCTGTCCGCAGGATTACTGATGACATGCTATTTTCACCCACAGGACACCAACCTTTTCATGTATATTCACTAACTCTGCATTCCCCATTTTCGTGGTGCCTGACTTAAGACCCTGAGTTCTCATTTGCTGAATGGTTAAGCACTCTCAGCCACATCTAAAGTTAATGGGAGCTGTACTTGAATGCTAACTACTATGAAAAATAACATCCAAGGTGCCTGCAATTGGGGACTTAAAATCAGTGGATGTTTTTTCACCTTAATTTCTGTGCCCTGCTCCCCATCTGTCTGATGGGGATAGAGTCCTTTCACCTCCCGGGGGTGTTATGAAGATGAATTAACACACGTCTTTGGGGCACTTGGCTACTGTACTGATGAGCACCATAGAAAAGCTCAGGAGGAAATTAATAACTCTGCTTCCAGAACAGGGTATGAATAGTGTGCAGTAAATAGGGCCTTGAGGCCATACATTGAACAATGGTGAGAAAAGAAAATGTTTCACTGGTGGGCATTCAGTGAGCACCCCTCATCCTGTGCTCTGATTGAGGCAGAGCTCCTGTGGGAGATAGATAGCATGGGGTCATACAATTAGACTGTATCCTTATGTCTCCCTGTTGGGGGGGCTGAGCTAAGATTACACAGGTGTTTCCTAACTTTGAAGCCTTTGACTCTATTAAGGCTGTTGTGTTCTTTAATATAGCTTGCTTTATGCCCTGTGCAGAAGTAGGTTGAGGGAGCATGTGGACCTCCTAGATCGTGAGCTCAAGTGAGTAGAGGAGGACAGCAGGCGCGCCCACCTGGAGCAGACTGGACAAGGGTGGGCAGAGCTAAGGTGACCCATGGTTGTCAGCAGTGTGGTGATGGGTACAAGAGGTTTGGAGAGGCTAAGCTGCCTCATGCATCCACTGCTTCTGTGAGGTCCCACGGCCTCTCCGCCTCTTCTTCCCACCCCCATTCTTGACAGGAGCAAATGGTGGGCTGGCAGGGAGCAGGTGGCGTGGAGTGGGAAGATGCAGAAAAAGTGGTGGTACCAAGAGGAGCAGGAAATGCTGGTGGGGGGGTGGCTTGTGGAAGGGGGTGGAGCAGGAGTGGGGTGTAAGTGAGGCCTTTGAGTGGGGAGGCCAAGTGGCGCAGGGCCTCGGGATGGAGCCAACCTCTCCAAATTCAAAAGGCAAGTGTTGCCTATGTGCAACAGTGAACCACTTCTCACTGTTTCCTCCGGGGTGTCAAATAGGAGCAGGGAAGACATTTGACAGAACAATGATATAAACGCAATTTCTTCTCTGGGCTCTTTTGGAAAACGACTTACATGCCACCCCCTTGCTCAGGGGTTATAACAAAGGCTTAATCAAGCAACTTTACAGTATTCAGATCTGCATGATGTTTCACAGTAGTGGCCGAGTTATTTTGCTGGTACTGATCAACAATACTGAAAATGATGTAGATTAGGTACAAATAACATTCAATGACTTACTGAAGTTGGCAGCCTGACTAGTTTTATTACACAGTATGGATTTGTCTTTTTTTCCAGATCGTGATCAAATGAGGCGTAAGTGAGTTATATTTTTAGTAGCAAAATCTCTGGTCTATCTTTGTTTAAAGTGGCGTTGAATGTGTGGTTGGTTTTTTTTGTGTGTGTGAGGCACAAAATAGTTTCTCTGGTAAGATGTCTTCCATTGTGAAAATATAAAGCTCATCTCAGACAGCTGAAATCTGCCACCAGATCATCAACCAAAATCACTGTTGAACAAAAAACAAAGCTACACGATTACTGAATAGATTCTGCTGCTTTCCACAGCATCATTTTTTGCAAACAGAGATGAAACATCACTGGGTCTCCCTTTGGGGACAGATTGTTACCAGACTTTCACTACATTCTTCCTAATCAATTACTGAATTACAGACTTGGAGGGAATGCTGTGTATCTCCCTGCCAGACAGTTAATAGGAAAATAACATAAATGTTCAGCTGGGATCTTGGGCACAATATGAATTGGTTTGAGAAATTTGGTGGTGGTAATTTTCATGAGACTTTTATAATCCAAAGGTATTTGACTTATTTGTAACTTTTCAAGAAGCACCATGTTTTGTTTGCTGGACTTTTTGTTCAGATGGGGGAGGAATTAAGAAACGGGGTTTTTCTACAGTCAGAGTTGGTGTCATATTGGTATAAATTTTGAGGCTGAAAGTGCACCAAAAGCATACACACATTATTTATTTCTCTGTTTATGGAGTCCACAGCTCAATTTGCTTTTGCTTCCACTCCTCCTTCAAACCCCTTCTTCTCCCCTTTCCCTCAGTTTAGCTGACTCAAGAGAAGATCAGCAACGTCTGGCATGATTTATTCACTCCTTTGCAGTCTTATCAGCCTTCCATTCTTCTTCCTATCAGGCCCCCACTGATGCTAAATGTCTGCCTTTCATCTGCCCCTTCCTCCCACTCTTTTTGAACGGGGTTCCTTCCTATTCCTCAGCAATGGCTTAGTCTTATCTGGAGCTGAGTATCAACCAGCTTGTGGTCGGTCATCAATGCATTCAAACACTGAAAGGCATTCAGCCACACGCCCTGGGGCTGTGTTAACAATATGCTTATACTTAAAACATTGTGACCCGAGTATAGATCCTTACTAGGTTCTCCGTAGAACTGCACACCTTGTGTAGGGGAGTGACGACAAAGAGCCAGAAGGCAAACTGGGGAAGATCTGCAGTCCTTGCTAATCAGTGTCAGAGAGAAAAGAGCAAAGTCAGTTGTAGCCATCCTGGTCCACTTTCACCCATACTGCAATGAGTCAGCTTTGAATTAACCACAGGAGCTAAAGCAGCTGAAAGAGATGATGACATGTGCATGGATGCTGAGGTGTTGTCATTGCTGGGATTAAATCACCAACTAACGTAACAATTGCAGTGTTTTTTGCCTGACTGGGGTCAGAGCCTTGATTGACACGTAAATTGAACCAGCCTGATCTCGATGCTTTGAATGTGATCTTGCCATAATTTGTTCTATAACCCTAAATAAAAATGATCCGTTAGATGGCAGTTGGCTAAATTGCCAGTGTCTAAAGATGATTTTCCTTGAGCATTGGCCAAATGCATGCTTCCTTTCAAATCAAATCAATTCACAGCCTACCCTCCACAAAGGAGGCATTGACCATCTCATCCAGCGGAAGACCTGATACTTGCCAAGTGGCCCCTGCCTACATGGCAAAACACGAATTCAGAGGGCAGATGGTGACATGAAGTTCTCCCAAAATACCCATAAGTGACAGTGGCTGAAATTCAAGCTGGGAAGACCAAGCTTTTGTCTCCTCCACGAACTGGGACAGCTCCATGGACGCAGATGCTTTTGTATAAACTGAATGATTTTAGTCTGCTAAATTACTTGAAATTTCCACACTATGCATGGACTCTCATCACAAACTCTGGGAAGACTGTTCAGATTAACTGGGCATTTCACCACCTAGAAGAAATCTGCTGATGGAGCCACCATGGCACAACGCTATCATGAATGCAGAGAGTTTATGTACTTCCTGTGCAGCCAGGGCACAAGAATCCAAAGTTTTTGGAAGGTCGTTGATGAATTTTAGCCCCCAGTTTCTGTCACCTGTATTTTAGCTAATTTGCTTTTCCCTTGAGCAGTTGCAGGTAAATCATGGTGAACTGCAAGGATGAAACTAGGGAATAGGGTTGCCTAAAGGCTGCTGTTTTGACAACACAGCACAAAACATTATTATAAAGTCTGGTGAAACCATTTGCAAGGTATGTTGGAAATGGTACATCCTTCCCCAGAAACTTCTGGGTAGGATAATATGTTCATGTCCTAGAAGTCACTCAGAGACTCGTGGTAACCTCCTCTAAGGATCACCCAATGCACTCTACCTTCTGTAAAGCGGAAGCTGACATAGGCTTCTGGTCCTAAATCAAAAGATGCATACTGTGCATCTTCTTAGTCAGCACATTAAGCAAGAGCAAACCTCAAACGATAACTGGCAACAGGAATTGCTGAAGGTCAAGTGTCATAGTTAAGAGTTCCTGTTTGTGGTCTTGAAATTAGGCAGTTCTTTGTTTCATGGTGACAAACTGTCAGTCTGATGTTCTGAAACATGTATTTGAGTTTAAAGTCGTCTTGTCAGTCCTTTTTATACCTAGATTTCTTAAAAAGATTTTTAAAAGTTTCAATATTCTTTTAGTTTCTATTCAAGTGGTGTGCATTTGTTCTGAAACTAGTTGTTGTAGCTTGCTGTTGTCCCTAAAACATGTTAATAAAAAGTCAATATATTGTGGTTCTGATATACATTGCTTGCTCTAAAAGGGAAGGAAATTGCCTGAATAACTTTGTTAATATAAAACTTGTTAATGCGTTACATTTGATTAGAAGAATACATTGCACCAGGGTATTTCAATTGCTTCATAATGAAGTGATGTGGTGCATGAGACTAGATTAAAATAGAGAAATATAATACTGTAAAAGGATCATAAGTTGTCTCTTTTTTTTTTTAATTAAGAAATTCAAATATATTTTTGGTGTATTATCTCATCTGACTAACCAGGCCCCTGGTGATTACCTCTTAAATCAGGACACATAAGGAAAAGAAAAATCTTAATTCTTGCATTGGCTGACCTCTCCTCTGCAAGAGCAAATACCTGTAACTCTTTGTTTTCAGATGATGAGTCCAGAGTGGTGATCCTGTTTTGCTGAGTAGGGATGGATACACTTACGTCCTTTGCTGCTATGGAGCCTAACTTTTTTTTTTATACTGTCTTGTAGCTGGTGAGAGGCTCATAGAAGAGGAAATCTTCTTAACCCAGCTTCAGTTGGACAAGTCTCTGCATCACAGCCCCTCCACCCCTACTCCTACTGCATTAATTTGCACCATTGTCAGAAGCCCTAGAATAGAGACCAAGTACTGAATGCACATTGGCCTTAAACTGCTGCATCATAAGTAGGCCCAGCCTCTGAAGAACAAAGTTTAAGCTTTTAGGGAACCTTGTGTTTGTTGCTACTAATACAGGCCTCGACAGATAATAAGGTTCTGGTTGCCATGATGACAAGTGTTAGCCTGTTGCCTACCTCCACTGCAGAGATGTAATGGAGTGCCCTCTGGGGACCAAAAGTAAACTTGCTAGAGGCTAGCTGTGAGACAATTTTGTCCACACCCGTACTAATAGTATGCCTGCTCTGCGGATAAATGGGAAGCTTCGTTCTTCAGAGCTGTTGCTCCTTCCTCTTTCATCAAACCTGTTTTTCAAGAAAATAATGCTTTTAAAAATCATAATAAACAAATACTTTTTTGATTCTTCTAAAGAGCTAATAGAATTGAATTTTACTGTTTACTTACTGTGTTATATAAATATTGTGTATTTTTTTAGACTTTTAAAAGCAGTATTTTTAAACAGATTACTTGACTTCTCTAAATTGTTTGTGACTATATTGATGCATTCTGCATCCTGTGCGTATGTGTCTTAGAAATTTACTAATGCCAATATATAAAGCAGCATTCTTCCCCAAGACTATGGTTGAGTTTGGCTCTATTCTATGCTTTCTGAATGTGTGGAATGCCATGATTTCTTTAGACCTAACAACTTTGAAGTTGAAAATCGTTTTTCAGGCTTGAGGAGATAACGCTCCCATAGAAAATTGCAAAATCCTTTTTTGTTTTGCTTGTGAAAAATGCTTGATATAATGACATCTCTTTTCATTATGGTCTTAGTTTGATTCCTGGTGAAGTGCAAAGGGTATAATGGAGAAACCTTTCAATTTCATTTTCAGGTTATCTTAAATGTGACACAGATGATGGCTGTGAGAATAAAGAAGAAGCAGGAGGAGAAGAGCTTTTTGACACTGTAAATTCCTCAATTGTTTCAGGGGACAGCATCAGATTTTTTGTGAATGTCAATTTGGAAGTACAACAGAATGTAACTGGTAAGTGCATTATTTTCTCAACAATCCTTCTTGAAAAGTCAGGAGGTCAAACTATGCCTGCCTTGATCTTCCTGCTTTTCTGCTTCCAACTTCCCTGGAAGGTATGTGCCCAACAAAAGCCCTGTCTACTGCTGTGTAGTATCCAAGGGAAATTGGCAAAGTCACAAACATCAGTTAAGGGACTAACGACTATTGACTTGGAGTCAGCTTTTCAGAGGCACAAAGGGTATTCGGGTGTCTGTCTCAAAGTGCATGCCTAGAAGCATCCATTGACTTCAGTGAGAGTTGCTGAGAGCTTTTTTGATAACCGAGTTATGTAGGTGTAGTCATAAAGATGGACTTGAGACAAATTTAAAGGACCCATTTTTAAAGGCTGTATCTTAGAGTACACTAAGCTCTCTTTTGTTTGTGTGCTGTTTCCCGTGGAGAGTAGAGGGTTTGTGGAAGTGGGTTTTCTGTTTGGTCTCTGAAGGTACTGAGGTGGACTATCGTAAGGACCGCTTCTGGAAGAGAGCACCTATCATAGCTGTGGGCTAATTGTCAGAAAAGCTTTCTCATATTTGTTCTTTTCCAGGAAAATAACTGTTCTCTTTCATGTCAATGTTTGCAAGAAACAGTATTTAATTAGCACAACTGTTTCCTGATTTGAACATCATTCTTGTATTTCATCGTCATCTTTTTAATTTGTATCTCCGTTTCAATATATAGACGTGGAGAGGGAGAGACATGCATAAACTTGCTACTTCCAATATAAATGAAGGTGTGATAAAATAGCACACAATATGAATATGTATTCAAATAGTCAATGGTCAGGGCTTAATTTTGCTACACTTGCAGCTGTGAATGTAACAAGCGTCTTTGAAATTAGAGTTGCACATAAATGTGACACACATGTAACTGGTACAGCTTGCTTACCTCCGGGGGGGTGGGGAGGGGAGAATTTCAGTTGACCCAAATCCCATAAAATCATGAAAAATTTGAGCACGTGGAAAAAAAATCCATTGTAGTATGTCTTTCTGTGACTATTCACCGTCGTCATGAATGACACTAAATTGCCACTACGAACAATAGTGAATAGCCACTTGGGGTAAGGGAAGAGGTGAATGACTCTGACATGGTGATCAGGGCCTATGCATAGGCTTTGCGAGCTCAAGTTCAAATCCTTGCTTCAGTGACTATTTAAATTATTTAAGCAACGTGGAACAACTTCACCTGGAGAGATTAAATGTTCTACCAGAATATACCTGGTCTGGTGGAAACAGCATACATAGAACCATAACATATGATGGATGGAAGGTATCTAATCCAGTGGTTTTCAACCAGTGTGTCACAACATGCTGGTGTGTCCAGATGTGCTGTGAAATTTTGTATAAAGGTAATGAAAATCAGTGTAAATCAAACATGATTTCATCTTCAGCACTATTCTAGCCAACCAAAATTACAAGGCAAACTCATGAAAACTAACCATCAAATTAAAAGCAACGTATCATTCTTTTGATTCTAAAACGTGAACGTGCTAAACACTGGTGGCCAAAGGGGAAAAGTAAGATGACCTGTATTATTTTCCAGTGAATTTGAAACATTAATGCATTTTGATCCTTTTTTAACTTGTACGTTCTATGTTGCAAACCTCTCCAGTAAAACTGTAACCATAGTAAATATGATGTTTACAAGTAATCAATTCAGCTGAAAAAAAGTGGGTGTCCCATGGAATTGTTTGTCTTGTTGAACTGTGCCATGTTACTCGAAAGGTTGGGAGCCACTGATTTAGTCCTGCCCCCTGCTCAAAGCAGGACTAACTCCAACTAAATCATCCCAGCAAGGGCCTTGTCTAGCTGGGTCTTAAATCCTCATGAGGATGGAGATTCCATCACATCCTTAGGCCTCCTCTGATGGTGTGGGAGGTCTGTGTTCGGATCCCTTCTCCGGATCAAGCTGATGGTGGAATTGAACCCGAGTCATTCACATCCAGGTGACCGTCTTAACCACTCTGCTAAAACGTATAAGGCGGGCGTCTGTCTCCTGTGTTGTAAATGGGAACAAAGTCCTGAAAAATATTTTTGAACAAACTTGCAAACAGCTTTGGGTTAACTAGAACTACATTTTCATTTTCAAAGGGGTAGCCGTGTCAGTCTAGTTCAGTAAAACCAGATGCGAGGAGTCTTGTTACACTTTTAACGGCTAACAAGGACATGGGTTGATTTACCAGGATTTCATAGATTTTTAAGGTCATCACTTTCTTATGTTTGTCTGGTGCCATTCTGGTACTTCTCATGTCTATAAGGTTTCTGGGGAGGTCAAGGGGGTTCGATATTGGTGTGATCTTCAGGCTGCTTTAAAAATAAAAAAAACAAAAAACAAAAAAAAAACCTGTCCTTTAGTTTAGGATATTCTGGTTCTTCGGGAATGGGAAAGTGAGGAAAGGTTTGACTAATGAATTGGCGGTAATGGGGATGTTTGTGGTGTGGCTTGCAATACAAGCTGCATCGGTTTGAGAAGATCTTCTATTGGTTTGCTCTTAAGACTTACTGTAATGTGTTTTATAACTATAAAAGTGTGGGAGTTTACAATGTGCCACCAACTTCAGGTAGACGTGCACAGTAGATCCACAGATCTAAAACCAAGAAATGTCCTCCTCACCTACGTTCTACATAGGCTTCTGTAGCATTTCTGCCCCAGTCCAAGCCACTCCTCCACTACCCATTTTCCTGCTCTGATCTCCTATGTGGGAAGAGTGCTTTGCTCCACGGTGTTAGTGTCCGCTTTCTGCTCTGTATCCAAGAGTTGCATGCCTCCACTGAGTTCACTCTAATGGAAATAATACTTCAGCAGGGAATAATGCAACCCTATGCTATGAAGGCCAGAACAGAGAATCAAACAGAGCGAAAAATGGCAGGTGGGGAGGGAAATAGGAGAATTTGTTAAACCTGACTGATCAGTTCAACCTTAATATCTCCACTCCAGACGATGCCTTTCAAGGGAAATACTGACAAGTAGGCTCAGCCTAATCTTCTGGGGTATCATTTGTCCTCTGGACTGCCCTCCTGTCAGAACCTCATGTCTTCCCATCCTTATCTCACCAATTAAAAAAAAACAAAACAAAAAAAACCCAAACCTTTTCCCCATAGCAACCTCCCCTTTTCGCCCCCTCAACCCAACATGCTCCTCTCTGTGTTGCATGCTGCAGTGGTTTTTAAATGACATAGAATGGAATGTGATTATTTTTAAGTTCTTCTTCCACCCTCATTGTTGTGGTACCTGAGCCCTTTCCAGCAGTCTGTGGCATGACTAACATCAGTCGTGTGTGAGTGGGTTTTTTGTTTGTTTTTTTTTTTTTTTTTTTTTGGTTTTTTTTTCACTCTCATCCTTTTCCTGGGAACGAATTATTCGTGCAAAGTGCATTTTGTGTTGGGAGGAGGGATTTTCATGCGCACATAGGGCTATGTGTTTGGTAAAGCAGACAGGCCAAAGACGTGAGTACTGGAAAGTAGTTGAGGTTGGGGAGGTGGTCTTTGAGGGATTTTTTTTTTCTATAGTCTTGTGCCAGCATGCAGGAAAGCTCTGTCATCAGCACAACTGGACTTTACTCTTGTGGTAGAAAGTTCCGTTGTGCCTGAGGTCATCACCCTGAGCTTGAATAATCTTTCATCTGTCCTGGGCACAGGCCATCTTCGCTTCTCCCTAATCCAAAAGTAGTATTCCTCCATTCCTGCCCTGGTTCCAGGCCACACATTAGAGTGGTGGTTCTGCACAGACAGAGTCCTTCTCAAGACCCTTTGTAGGTGCAGAGGAAACAGGTTTCAGGGACATGAGATGCAACTCTTCCGCTCTGCTCTTCCCTGATTTAGGCCTCCGCTGGAGTATTGCGTCTAGTTCTGGGCATCTCGTTTCAGGAGACGTGGACAACTTGGAGGAAGTCCAGAGAAGAGCAACATAAATGACTAGAGGTCTAGAACACTTGACTTATGAGGGAAGATTGAAAGAGCTGGGTTCGTTTAATCTGGAAAAGAGGAAACTGAGAACGGACATAAGTTTTCAAATACCTAAGAGGTTGTCACAAGGAGGAGAGAGAAAAACTGTTCTCCTTAACCAGTGATGATAGGGCAACAAGCAAAGGGCTTAAATGACAGCAAGGGAGGTTTAGGCTGGACATTAGGAAAAAAATTCCTAACTGTCAGGGTGATTAACCACTGGAATAAATTGCCTAGGTGGGTTGTGAAATCCCCATCATTGAAAGTGTTTAAGAGCAGGTTAGACAAGCACCTGTCAGGGATGGTTTAAGAGGTCCTCGGTCCTGCCATGAGTGCGGGGGACTGGGCTTGATGACCTCTCATGGTCCCTTCCAGTTTCTATGATTCTTGTATAACATCGGGCCCAAATCAGATGCAGGAGCAGAGTATTTTGCTTATCCACTATGTTCTGTGGTAGCTGCCGATATAGGAAAGGAATGTAGATCAACTATATAAATTGTACACCAGTATACCTTAGTGCAAGGGTTTCAAACATGTGGGCCTCATGTGGCCCCTAAAGCTATTTTCTGTGCCCCACAATGACACAATCATTACCCATATTTGCAATATCATTGTATGGAAAGTTTTTTCAGTGGTGCAGCCCTTGGACTACTGGACTAATCCTCATGTGGGCCTTGTGGTGATTTGAGTTTGAGACTCCTGCCTTAGTGTATGCATTCCTTCATAATCCTGGAGCTAACCGTACATACCTGCACCCTGTGTTTATTTCTAATGAGCCTGTCACAATAGTATCTAGTCCATCTGTACTTTATGCAATTGCCTCTCTGACTCTTATGGTGATTGCTGGAGAGGCACATGTCTCCCCAGTAATACCAGATTTAATAAGAATGGGGTCCAATTTGTGGATACTTCCGCTATGGAACTCCCTCATGGATGAGATCTGTGACCATGCTGGCAACATCTAGGACATGCAGCGAGTCCATCCTACTTTTATTCATTGGTTGATAGTTGACTGCTGTAGGGATGGGCGGTAGAGGTTTGGTGTCCTTCCCCCTGGCTTTGAGCCAGCTTCCCTTTTTCCTCATTGTTTTACTGCTCAGATACTGATCCTTGTGATGACTTACGGAGGTGTCTTAATGCCATCTGGATGTATTTTGTATTTGGCTGTCTCCTTTATTTCTGTGATGCTTTAATATTTGGCATTAGGCTTTGCTCTAAGAAATGGATGAAACAGCCATTAGGAATGGATCTAAATCGAAATCCCAGATCATACCTCTCAAACTTTGTGAGATTTCAGATCCAAACTTTACAGCTAAGGTGGCTCCTTGCAAAGGAATTACAGATGGATTGGCGTGGGGAATCTGATACAAGTCAACATATCATTAATATTTCTTCATTAGCAGGGTTAACAGACACCTCCCATTAGCTGGGTGAAATGTGGGCTAGATTTTTAATGGTGGTGGTGACGGATTGCAGAAAGGCTCTGCATATGGAGCTGTGCAAAGCTCAGCCGTCTGTCTCCAGGCGTTCCTACGAACGCTGCTTGTACTTTTGAGTTCAGGTTCGCTAGCCCCATGATCTCAAAGCACAACTGTTCAATTTGGCTTTTTTAATCTGTTTTATATTAATGGGTGGAAGTTGTATGATTTCAATGCAAATTCATAATATGTCCTTGATTTGCTTAAAATCGGCCCAGCTAGAATTGAAGGTTCATGAGGTTTATGGCTCCAATCGCTATCATTTTATAATTTGTTTGGAAGCAGTTTTTTACTAGCAAATACTTATTATTACCTCTAAGTGCAGCAAAGGAGCCTGAATGCCTGTGCTTGAAAGTTGAAGAAATAAAATTCCTGGTTGTTAGCAATTGGTGAAAAATCAATCTGAAGGCAGGAAGTGGCTTTGTTAGAAATAATAATGGAACACAATTTACACTTCAGAAGAAATTATCAAGATTGTTCCACCCTCTAGACAATAGATCGTTCCTAGATGCCGAGAGCCAACAGTTTCCTGTAATACACTCCAGAGACGCACACGCGTGCACACACTCGCCTGCTACTTTACTAGCCAAACGCAGCTTTCCAGCATGCTATCAGACCCCTGTTAAGATAATAATTTTTTTTTTTTAAAGAGAGGGGGATGAGGAACGCTGTGGTGGCGCCGAGGAATTCCAGGGAGAGTAGTGTCCAGAGACAAGTGGTCTGGGCCTGACTGGGTATCATTCTACACACAATAGTCACATTTCCTCACATGAATACCGAAGGCCTTTTTATGTCTACTGGCACAATACTGACCCATGGATTACATCTGATAACTCCTATTTTAGCAGTTTGATGTCAGTGTTGGATGTTGGTTTCTTAGGGTTTCCTACACTATAATGGAAAGTGGATACACCAATTGTGTTGTCGTGTTGCCGAGAGGGGTGGCCTCCCTTCAAGCTTCCTGACCAGGGTATTTTCAAAGCCATGTTTACAAACTTAACCCTCCTTCCCAACCTTTTTGTGCTGAATGCGAGCATTCATACAAGAGGACTGTGCTAATTCTAGATCCTTCACAGTGAATTTGCTTCAGAAGGCGCTGGGCACCAGGAGCGTCGCTGGCTAAGGGTCGAGGCCCGCCTCACTCTGCGGTCCCGATTCTGCTTTGGGGCCCAATCTGGCCCTAGCTACTGCTGCTTCCCTGCAGCAGCAGGGGCCAAATCTGGCCCCAGGCAGCTTGCAGGCAGGAGGCTTGAAGCCGGAGCCAGTCCTTTCTGCTGAGCTGGTAGGAGATGCAGGGCCTATATCCTGCTGGCCCCAGCACAACGACACACCTGCTGGGCACCCATCTTTATTTCTAAGAATTTCAAATAACTAACACAGAGCAGATTCCTCTTGCAGGTATCAAAACCTCTTTGAGCAGATTGCTGTTTTAAACACAGTATTTTCCAAGACAGTGACTAGGGTCAGAGCAGATGATTTCAGATTTTGTTACCTGCAAGAGGAATAACCTCAAGAGTATCTGCTCTGAGTTGGTTACTTGTGTCTGAATGTCTTAGGAGAGGAGTCAGGTGGCGTCTTTCACAACAGGTGTGCGTGGTGTGAATAGAGAGTAACTGCCAGCCAGAATTCAAGCCACCACCTTACTCTCCTTCCAGTTTTCTTTCAAAATTACTAGCGAGCCAGAAGGTGAGCTGTCATCGTCCGGCTGAGAACTGTGCATATCCCATTAGATTTGCTGCTGTGTTACCGCTCTGTCCACACCACCCTTAAGCCACTTGTTTCACTCACTATGTCTCTTAAATTGTAAGCTCCTTGGGGGCAAGGAATGTCATTTCTTATGTTGTCCAGCACCTAGCACAATGGGGCTGGCTGTGGCCATAAGGTGTTACCACTCTGTAAATATAGCAAAAACAGTCAAAGTCCTGTGGCGCCTTTAAGACTTAACAGGTTTCTTCAGGCATAAGCTTTTGTGGGCTGCAACCCACTTCATCAGATGCATGAAGTAGAAACTGCAGTTAAGAGGTATATACAGGGCCAGATTATCAAAGGGGCTTTAGGGGCTTAAGCCCTGGGCTCCAGCCCCTAATGACCCTGCAATAAGCCAGCTCAGCACCAGAAGGGGTGGAAGGACGGGGCCCTCCATGCTGGCTGGATCGCCCCTGGGGTGGGATGGGCCAACACCTGTTTGCTCCACATGGAGAAGGGGAGGGTAGGACCAGCTGGCCTGCAGCGAGGCCTCCATTGCTCTGCTGTCACCTTCCAGGGCCCGCTGTGTGCACCAGCCAGCTCCTGCTACCCTCCCCGGGAAGATTGAATGGAGCAGGATTGGAGTGGGAGTGCCCTAGCGCCGCAGGACCCCCCCCCAGCAACGGGTATGGGGCTCGTCTGTGCAACTCAGCCAGAGGGCTGCATTTGGGGGCAGCTGGGTCCCCGGGGGGGTAGACGAGGAGGCCTTGTGGGTGGGGTCAGCCTGGGGTCCCCAGGCCAGTTAATCTGGCCCTGGGCATACATATACACATGCAAGGATGGGCAGGACAAATGATAACCAGATTAATTCAGTTCGGGTAGAGGAGGCCCATTGAGAACAGCTGATTAGAAGGTGAGAATCTGTGAACAGAGGCAGTTACTTTTTGTAATGAGAGAACTACTCTCAGTCCCTATTCAGACCTGGTCTGACTGTGTCAAATTTGTCTGAGTAGTTTACAAACGTTTGCATATGAACACATTCTTCCCTTTTAATCAACTATTGTGAAAAGGCCTCGTCTACTCTAGCTGAATTGACTTTGTTAGCACTTGCCCTCCCCGTTTGTTTCTCATTGTTGCAAGTGTGTGTACATGTGTGTGTATGCACATACCCTAACTGTAGTTCCCATTTCATGCATCTGACAAAGGGAGTAGTAGCCCATGAAAGTGTATGCCTAAAGAAATTTGTTAATTTGTAAGGTGCAACAGGAGTCTCATTGTTTTTTGTCATATACGGACTAACCCAGCTACCCTTCTGAATCTGTAAATATGAATCTTCAACCTCATGATAGCAGCAGCAGCAGCAGCAGCATCCCTTTGTGACTTTTGGGGGCCCGGACAAAAAAATGTGAGAACTCAGGACAAAGATTTGGGCTACAGCCATCTAAGTAAGACAAAGCACCAAATATGTTGGGAGTGTTCCTGTAAAATTGGGACATCTGGTCAACCTAGTCGGGGGCCTGAAAAAAATCTCTGAACTTTGCCAAGTATAACTAAATGCCTGTGAGGAAGGAAGAGAGAATTCCTACTAGGGCAGGAGTCTCAAACGCGTGGCCCACGGGCCACAGGTGGCCCCTAAAGTTATTTCCTGCAGCCCGCAACGGCACTATCACTATTGACATACACAATATTGTTGTATGGAAAGGTTTGAGCGGTGCGGCACTTGGGCTAACATACTAGTCCTCCTGCAGCCCTCGTGGTGATTTGAGTTTGAGGTCCCTGTGTTAAGGGCTCTGATTTTATTTAAGGCTTAAATCCTCAAACTCACTTTTTTCTCCCTAGTTTCAAATCCAGATTTCAAAGTTAGAGTTAAATGGGGGGGGGGGGGGGGTAAGAAGAGGTCACACGAAGCTGACCGCCATTCTCCTTTGTCTGCTTGCTGCTGATAATGCACCAGAAGAGACCAGCAAGACAGTGGCTCAGATTTTCAGTGCTGGCTGTTGACCAGCTTGTGAACAAAAGGCCCTTGGCTAAGTCATGGAGTGGGTACTCGCGGCAGAAGAGCCATTTGTGCTCCTGCTACCGGCACACCTCTCCCAAGCCCCGCAGAGTTAGTTGAATTCCTACCACTGGTCCCGTTGTTCCTGCTGCATTCTGTATCAATTTTGTCGTTTACAAACAACATTGATCCTGAAGAAAACAAAATGATGGGGCTCTCATTGATGCTGCAGTTCATTGTACATGCCGGCTCTGTTAAATATGTTTTTTAGTTTGTTCAAGTCCTTGGACAAACCACCACCATCCAAGCAGAATGACTAACTTTTCTCTAAATGCTGGAACATGGTCACTTTGAAAAGACTTCTAACCAGAAAATAATGAAATTACTCTTGTGTTAGTTTGCTAAATTATATTAGCCGTAGTTGACTTATTTTATTGTGTTAGCACCTGGTACAATCCATCAGGTTCTGGACCCCTTTGCTGTCACTCTTGTACTGTAAAGCCAGTTCCTGCCCTGAAGATCTTAAAATCTAAGGGTGGGTCTACATACAAGGTATACTAACCCTAATGTGGAGACATCTTGAAAGTGTGTGTTTAACAGTCCCTAAAGACCAGCTGTAGGAGCATATTGGGAAGAGATATGACTAAACCAAGGTCTTTAGGGACAGTGAGTGCAAGCATGCAACAAGTTGCAATCCTATTATTCAGTTTCACTGTTTTGTTTTTGAGGCTGCCTTTGCATAGAAAAATTCTAGCAGTTCCACTTTAAAAAATGAAATCAGAAATTTTCTTTTAGATTTTCAGGTTGCCCTGGTCAGGAGAGGTTACCAGGCCACACACAGACGGTTTTGGACAAAATTTTGCCTTAAGGCGTATAGAGTAACGGTCACAAACACATAGGGCTGGTCTATACTGTCGTGCGTTTTCGGCAGCAATCGATGGGAGATGTGTAAAGTACTTAAACTTCCTTGTGTGTGTCTCTCCAATTGCCTACCTTTTACTTATGGTGCTGTTTTTAGTAGCTGGAGCCCTTGGGGACCCCCCCCCAACTCAGCAATACTCCTTCTGCAGGGGTAGTCTTGCAGCATCAGCTTCCTGATCTGCTGAGCTTGTCTTCGCAGATGAGATCAGGGAGATGGATCTGATGGCACTGAAGGGGGAATCTTCAAAGTCTCTGACAAAGTGGGATTTTCTTCCGCGAAAGCTCATGCAATAAATAAACCTGTTAGTCTTTAAAAGTGCCCCAAGGCTCCTTATTTGCATTCCTGTTTAGTCTGTCACTGCAGATGGCTGGAAGAAGACTTTGTCCTAGGTACTATAGTAATATTATAATAAAATGGGGAAGGTGGTGCCCTGCTGGAAGTTCTCATGGTCCCCATGCAAAATCACAGGTATGAATTCACATGGTGCAATTTGCCAGTGTCCCTGAAATAGTATTTTGTTCCCAATGAACGTCTCATAGCTAATCTGAGCAATATTGTAAATGTGTGCCATCATACAAATCAATAATGCACATTATTTAAGCATAAGTTCTGCTGTACAGCTAAGGTTTATTTGCTGATTTTTTTATTAATTAAAAAAAAAATCTTCCAGGCAGAAACTGGAGTACAGTCTAATAAACACAAGGTCAGAATTCTTGTCCTGCTGTTTTCCTCTTTTGCTACTTGCAGGTAGGGTGACCAGAGATCCCAATTGTATAGGCGAGCCCCAATATTTGGGGCTTTGTCTTATATAGGTGCTTATTAGTCTCCACCCTCATCCTGATTTTTCACACTTGCTGTCTGGTCACCCTATCTGCAGGGATACAGAGAGCTAATTAAGGTACGAGACAGACTCTTCTAATAGATGTTCAAACCACATTCTTTTTGGAGGGATCAAAATTTGATTTTCAGCAAGGAGCAGCACAAAGAATAGAAAGTAAAATACAAAATGACTGTGGTATGGCTTTCCATTCAGAAATCTTTTTTTTTTTTTAAATCCTGGGTGTCCTGTTCTCTCCAACTCCCACCCCCGGCTGGTAATTTGGCATGAAACTCTTTTATGCAAAGTTCCAAAGAGGGGCAGCTGTGTTAGTCTAGTCCAGCAAAAGAAGCAAGGACTCTCGTGGGACATAAACTAACAAATTTATCGCATGAGCTTTCTTGGGGGGGATCCCATTCTCAAAGCATCTGACAAAGTGGGATTTTTCCCACAAAAGCTCATGATAGATAAATTAGTTAGTCTCTAAGTACCACAGGACGCCTTTCTTCTTTTTATGCAAATATCTCCAGCTGTTCAAATTAGATCCGGGTGTTCTGTATTTTCCAATTCTGCACAGTCTGTTTCCTTAGGTGCCCAAGACGGGGCTCTCGAAACTCCAGTGATCAGTAGTTGGAATCAGAAACGGGTAAAGACAAGGGTGCTACCGCAATGTCCATGTGCCAGCGTGTTAGATGTGTTCATTCAGTAATGTACGCACGTCTGTATGTTCAATACACACATCTGTATGGTCATTCAGAAACAGATTCAAGAATTCTGATAAATCAGAACAGGACAGTGTTATTAATGAGGAAGACATGCATGATATGCTTCCTTTCATGGAAACAATCCAAGCTGTATGTTCCTGTATAGTGTGGTGAATGAGACCCCGGGCCTTATAAAACTTCCATACATTCCTTAGGCTATTTGGTGAGGAATTTACAGAAGATGTAATCTGAGATGCTTTTGCTCACTTTTGGTAATGAAGCAGAAGAGTTCATTCAAGAATATTATTTGAGAAACCTGATGATGATGGAATGGTTTACAGTGAGTTAGTAGATAAGATAAGCAGAGAGGGACTTGAAGTGACAAAAAGGGGTAACTTAAATGATGTGACAGTCATATCCTGGAGGACAGAGCAAAGGACAGTCTCTGCAGATACTCAGACACCCCCAGATATGTTTTATTTTGACTCTTATTTCATGTCATTGTCCACTGTTCCCTGGAGCCACCTATCACATGCGTTTAGCTGTTGCTTCTCTCCACATTTTTATTAATTCCAGGTCTCTCTGTGATTTCTACCTGTGTATTTAGACTGTAAGTGGTGCTGACTGTAAGCGAACAGTATTCAGGAAGAATGAATATAAAAGTGTAGGGAAAATGCTGAATGGTTTTTGTTTAGCTGGAGGCTTACATTTTTATACTAAACAGCATTTTCAAATAAAGACTTTATAAATCAAACATTCCTGGCAAAGATACTTAACAATCATAAATTTTATATGGAAACTTGCATAATCTATAATACTTCAAAGTTAATTGCTGTTTCAGTGGTTCAATGATGAAAGAAATGGGTGTAACCTCTGCCCTCTGAAGTTGTCTATGGCAAATAATGTCATGCCATCGAAATTGCCTTGTATTTCACTGTGCTTACAAGGATGTGTGTGTGGGCTTGTCTTTGCTGTAGAATTAACTGGAATAGAACTTGTGTGTTGCTCCAATTTTGAGGTCCAGCCACAGGCTAAACTTCGAGCGAAGCCAGCTTGAGAGGTGGTGGTGCCTAAAGTTCAAGGGAACACAACTTGTCAGCTGCCAATAAAATTCTGTGCAGCAAGCCATTCTCGTTTTTCATGGCTTTGGTGTTTTGCAGAGTGACGACTCTCACTAGAACACGTAGAGAACTCGAGTTAACTCTGCAGTGAAGACTGAGCCTGTCTGTATGACGTGCCTGATCTTCTGCTGGTGCCAATCAGTTTTATTTCCACTAAGGATGATGGAGCTAAGCAGAGCACCAGCCGCAGATGTGGCCTGTGCATGCAATATGTGTAGTACTTGTGAATGGAAGAGGGAAAGAATCAAAAACATTTTGCATATAAAAAGTAAGATAACAGGAGTAGTTCAGCTTTTTAGAGATGTTTTTAAAACAGCCAATTTAGAAAAGTTTACTAGCCTTTTAATAGTCCTAACTGTATCCCACCTGTTCTCAACGCCACATACAGAAGTTCTCTTTTTTGGCTTTGCTTCTTCAAAGAGGTGTTTTGTATTTTCATTAAAAACTCAGTGGTAACATGGCAGAGTTATGCCTTTCAAGGGTGGTGGTGTGTAATAAAACAATGAAATGCTGAAAATACAGTGGTGCTTTTGATACTGTGGACGGGAGGCATTTTTAGCAGAAACGCATCTCCCACAGATATGAGTTCAGACGTCTGAAATATAAAGCAGACATTTTATCCACTGGCCATTCAAATGTCTTCAGTTAAAATACATGGGAAATTACTTGGTACAGCAGATATCAATACTTGTAGACCAACAATAGAAATGCCTGGAGGCAGAAAGTAAGAACAGTGCATTTCCAAAAGTGTTTCCTACTCTATACCCAAGGCTATAGATAAAAAAAAAAAAAAACCAAACAAAACTTAATTTATGATTGATTTTATTGTTTTGAGAAGATTGCGAGTAGAAATTTCCTGTGCTGCTTTATTCATTTCTCCATAAATTAGATAACAAATTTAAGATCCCTTTTAATTATGTTCTGTGTCTAGCAAACAGAGATAAGAATTTAGAGTACAGAGTCATCTTTAAAAAGGACTTTCTCTGTACCTTTTTAGGTTTTCTTGAGTTTCTTATCACTTATGTATTTCATATTGCTTACAAAATAAGTCTACCAAAACTCCAAAAAATAGTCCCCGTGCAAGCCAAAGATTTCATTCCCTATAAAAGTAGGTAGTGTTTTCCTATTCTGTCTCCAAGTCATTGTGACACTGTCTGTCTCAGCCTGCTCCCAGTGAGGTCAGTCGGAGGTTTCCATTTATTATTGTGAGTGCATAGTTGGACTCTAAATGAGGAAATGTTCTTGGTGCTTTGAAGCATTTTGTCAGTAAACTTGAATAAGACAGAGGTACATGGGATACAATTTTATTTTACCTACTAGATTGGGAATTAGGTGAGAATAATCTTGTCAATAATGAAAAAGGAATGTTTATGCAGAACTTTTAAACAATGAGCTGACTCTCTTCTTTTTTGTTGTTTCACTGTTTAAAAAAGGAAAAAAACCAACAATTTCTGCACACTGAATAGCTCTATTTTGTTGCTGCAGTCACAGATTTGTCTGCAAAGATTATTAAATGCTGACACTGTCAGGCCAAAAAAAAATAATTTGTCAGTAGAATGGTAAGCATTCATCTTGCATTAAATCGTGTCATGTTTGCAAAGCCTTCATTTGAGGCCGCTTGCCTCTCAGATGCCTCTGATTGTAATGTTTTTCTCAAATTCTTTTCCAGTAGAAAGTGAAAATGCTGGCTGTGTTTTATTACATACGTCTAGAAAGGTAAGTAGCAATTCTGCTTAGCTGGTTAATCCCTCTTACCTTGCTTCTGTCGATCACCACATCTTAATTAAAAAAAAGAAATCTTGTTCATTCCTTCTTTCTGGCCTAATAAGACATTTTTAAATGCCTGGCTCTCTCAGAATGCCTTTAGTTTCTATTGCCATCCAAAAAGCCGTGTTTTCCTTCTTTTCTGAATCCAATTTCTTTTGCCACCCAAATCTGGTATAGTTGTTGTTGTGTACCCCTGCCAAGACACCTCAGTGCCATGTTAATTCAGAACTTCCTTTTGCAGAGCTACCTGAAAAGTGGTCCAGGCTTGCACGTGGCAATATGGTTTCTTTAGCTTGTCTCAAACTTAAAAACAAAAGCACCCAATAGACATTGTAACTGTGTGATTCAGTTTCCTGTTTATCCCGGCTAATCAGATCTGCCTTCAGGCCTTTCAGCAGGAGTGAATTCCCTGGAAGCAGTGTAGCTAGAAAGGATTATTGTTGTTGGATAACATTTATTTTGCTCTTATTGTGAGGCTACAACCCATTTGTGTCAATGGAGAAATGAAAAAGTTCATATAGAAACTGGATTACTGCAGACAATTTATAAATGGGTAAATCAACTGGAAAGCATGTCACAAAGGAAATGGAAACTTACTCAATATCAATTACAGTCTATAATCTTGGAGATCTTGTGGGATCTGGGAACCGCATGAGCGACCGTCTAAGACTGTGCGGTGTTTTTCCTTTCTACATTTCTTTGACTCGTTCCCATCTTCTTGTGGGCTCTGAAATCCTGGCTTTCTGGCCCTTTGGTCTGGCTAGCCCAAGAAGTTACTTGAATGTAATAAAATGATGATAATTAGGGGCCAGATTTTGAAGCTTGGAATCTTTACGTTATGTGTAGAAATCTGTCTGTAGACGTCTAAATACCTGTTTAGAACATAAGATGCTGATTTAGGTACCTGAAACCACGTCTCTATTTAGGCCCCCCTAGTTTAGCATTTAAAATCCTCAAATGGGGATTTCAGTGCCAACTTTCAGCCACTCATGTTTTGGAAACTGAGGTCTGCATTTAAATAGCCCATGATTTCTCCTCCTCGCAAAAAGAAAACATTTTGGGTGCTAAGCAAAATTAAAATACAAATTCTAGCCACAGAGCAAGAGCGTTCACTTTTAAAATAAAGGGAAGGCTGTGGTGAATATGCAGCAGCTTGTCTGTTTGCTTTTCAAGTTAAAAGATTTATCTGACTGGTTTGTACACGGGTAGCATTTAAAGCATTCTAGGGCATGATTTGATTAGTAATCTGCCATATATTCTCTGGCTAGGATTAGTGAGGAATACTATAGCCCGTTGGCTTGACCTGATGGGAGAACTTGTTTAGGTGGCTTGTGATGCTGTCCTCAGATGCGATGGTGACAAGGTACACACAGGCACCTAGAAAGAATGGAGATGTATGTGTTTTTCTTGGTTGGAATCTCACTTTGTCCAGCGTTTGTCTCTCTTTCTTTAGGGATAGCAAAGCACAGGGTATAACTGAATTCTGGAGGAGTCAGCGCTTGAAGCTTCCTGCGCGTCACAAGCCAATAGGCTATTTGGGGTCTTGCTTTGCTGCTATTCTCCCACACAGACCATCATCTGCAGCCCCAAAATCCATAGACACAGGACATTCAGAACTGGCGGTCTCTTGCTTTCAGAAGGACACTGTTGTCCTTCAGGGTGTTGGTTCCCTGCAAGATACCTTTTGGTGCTGGCCGAATGGGTGCCTCTTCTCCACCCGTGAGACAGGTGATTGGGCGTGCCTTTTTTCCTTTCTCTGCTACTAGAGTCCTCCAACTCCCACTTCTTTTGAGGTTTCCCAAAGACTGGAGAGCGTTTGATGGGGGCAGCCATACAACTCAGGAGTTGGAGGATGGAAGGAGTAGTGTAACGGTTAGGAGACCGACAGATAGGCATGAAGAAGAGGAGAGAACGTGATAATTTGCAACCAAGGTGGACGTGACAGTTCCTACTTCACTGTTTAGTGACTGAGCAATGTATGTGTGGTAGCTCTCAATGTGATAGGCAAGACCAGTTCATTTAAAGCAGGGGTCTCAATCTCGCAGCCCGTGGACCACATGCAGGCCCTAAGGTTATTTGCTGCAGCCCACAGCAACACTATTGTTATCAATATTTGCAATATCATATGAGAAGGTTTCGGTGCAGCCCTCAGGCTAATGTACTAGTCCTCCTGCGGCCCTCGTGGTAATTTTAGCTTGAGACCCCTGATTTAAAGACTGGACGCTTTTAACTGGGGTTAATTTGAAAGCTTTTTACCTACCAGAAGACACTGGCAGGTTCTGATCCCCTGTGACAGGTTGTGGCACCATGAAGAGCTACAGCAGAGCAGCGTTTCCTCATGCTCTTAACAGGTGTTCTGCCAGCAGCTACTGGCAGGGAAAATCACAATGCTGAATGTGTTTTCTCAGCAGGTACATAAGGAAGGAACTCCTCGGTCTTTCCAATTTTTTTTCCTTTTAAAATAATCTCTCCAGTGTGAGACACATGCAGAGTGTTGATTACTGCTCTCTATTGTCTGCCATTCAAATCTGTGAGTATATGGCAGTGATTTTTTTTACAGAAAAGTTAATTTCTAGTTCCAGAGGGGTAGCCGTGTTAGTCTAGTGCAGGAAAACAAACACCAAACTCCTTGCCAATTTCTAGTGCCAGCTTCCCAGTTTAACGAGTTACAGCGTTAGACTGGCTGCTTGTAATCTTGCTGTTTGAAGGGTTTTCACTTCAGGTGGGGCTCTGGAATGGACCAAAGTCCTTGCTGCTTTCTCTGTTGGGACGCAGTCGAATATCCTGTCTTGAGCAGTGGCTAATGGCAAATTAATGAGAGGAGTACCTAAATTCCCATCATGCAGATATTTGTGTAGTCCTGTACCATCTTCTTGCTCCAAGCTCTTGATCAATTTTTGCCCTCTAAACATGAGAATCAAAGAAGGCAAACATATTTTTTGGTAGGCGTTTAAGCTGCTTATGAGAGCCCCAGACGATTTTGAGAGAATTGCCTCAAGCAGCCGTGACAAGGGGAAAACTAGGAAAATAATGCTCAGAGAATAAATGTTTGGGACCCCTTTTTCTTGCAGCATTTGTGAGCAGATGTAATCACCAAAGCAACAGCGGTGGCAGCCCAACAGATAAGACTCCTTTTGGGCCTTGTTGATAAGTGTTTTGAACTTTGTTTTTTATGGATCATGCATGGAACTCGCATTTGTTGTTGTTGGCCATGGATATCACTTGTGAAGGGGGAAAACAATTTTACTTGCATTCTTTTATTCCTGTAAACACCACACATTCAAAGACTTTGTTTCCCCTCTCACAATTACAACCATTTTGGTTTGCAGTGTTGCGACTGCGCTTCAGGAGTGTAAAGAGTTTTAAAATCAGAACTGCCTTGCAATGAGGCTTTTTTCCAGTTTTCTTTAGGAAGACTCCAGGATAAAGCATTTCATGGCAACTTGCATGTTGCTTAAAAAAAGGTTGGTGACCACACCTTTACAAATATTTCATGCTTGAGGAAGTGAAGTTTTTCTTTGTGGAGTGGACTGAGTTGGAGCTAACCCCCCAGCTTTCCAACTAAGGTTGTGGCTGCATTAGAGTGACAACATAGGAAGCGACACATTTATGATGATGTAGCTCTGTTGGCATAACCCCTGGTGTAGACCCAGCATACAGCAATGGAAGGGATAACTAAAGATCTTCCATTGACCCAGCTGGGGAGCTAGTTCATCATGAGCCCTATCTGCATAAAATTTATGCAACTAACTGCCTTATACTTATGGTAATTATCTGGCCCCCATTACAGTAGTGTCTGTGCATCTTATCTTTAATGTATTTGCCTCACACACCCCTGTGAGACAGAACAGTGCCATTATCCCCATTTTACAGATGTGAAACTGAGGCACAGAAAGGGTAAGTGACTAGCCCAAAGTTACTTAAGAAATCTGGCAGAGCCTGGGTTTGAACTCTGATCTGCCAAGTCCTAGGCTAGGCTCTAGTCACTCCCTTGACTTATAGTGGCACTAAGTTGTTATATTGGTACAACCCAAAAGGATCAGCCAGCCACACTGGAGCACTCTTGGTATTTCTTTACCCTCTGGCTTGAAATAAATTGCTGAGGATACTGTGGTGCTCTGAAAAGCCCCATAGGCCCTGCTCTGGACCAGTGAAGAGAATAGGAGCTTGCTGATCACTTCAAGAAGAACAGGTTGGGGATTCTAGCGCATACGTTTCAATAGAGTACTTTACACCTCCGTAGAAGCCATTGGAATAATTTTATGAATATTAATGTCAGGCTCACTAGTTCAGACTGCTGGAGAGGCTGTGTGTTTGGAGGTGATGGAGATGGGCGATGGACTTGTTTAAAGCTCTGGAAGGTGCTCTCTGTTGCCTTTCAGTTCAGTTCTCCCTCAAGAACCTTTGTGGTTTTTCTGCTGCTCCATATGCCTGGCAGAAGATGCCTATTAAAACATGCAGAGCCACTTAGTTACTGACTTACACTAACTTCTTAAACCTCCCTTCTGCCATGGAGCCTGTAAATCTGTCTTTGATTAGGAGAGTGGCCAATGGGGACTTCTCCTGACCCATTGTGCTGTTGTCGTTGTCTTACCCCCCCCCCCGAATCAACCCTACTCATTGATCTGTGTTTTCCATCCTATCAATAGGATGTGAGATAGAGACTGAAATCTCTAAGGCAGGCACTGTTTTTTTGTTGTCTGTACAGTGTACAGTAGGGTTTGCCGTTCATTGAATGGACTTCATAGTGTTACCGTAGCATAGGTAGTAGTTAAGTCGTGGTTCAGTCTCCTTTTTTATGAACACATGGCAACAAAGACCATGAGGAGAGGAAAGCCTAGGTGCTTAGAAGAATCCTTCTCTGCTTAAATTATTCTGTGTAAGAAATGGATTGATGCTAAGTGAAAGTGTTAATTGCAATGAAAGTGTTGCCTGGAGTGACAACTTGATAATTAAAGTCATTAGTAAAGTGTTAGTTAACTTTGTTTAGGCTGTAAATGGAAAAGAGATTCCATTTGCCATGCACAAGACAAATGTGAACCCCAGCAATAAGGATACGGAGTCATGTTTTTGAAAGTGCCTAAGTCTCATTGTCAAAAGTGGCTTTAGAAACCTTACTCTCGTTGTCTTTCAGCTTAGATGATAAAGGTGGTGTAGAACTGCTGTTTTTCCTGTGGTTGAGCCTGGTGGGTGTCTCTGTATCTCTGACTTCCTGGCCTGGGAGTGAGATAGTCAGTGGACATCAACAGGACTGCTGCAGAACATGTGGCCTGACTGTGTCAATTTTACAAGCTCAAATGAACTGCATATTTGTGGCAAACTGTACAAGCAATCACTTGCACTAGTTGTTCGTTGCAGCATATACCATGAACACGAAATGTCTAACAAGAACCTTTCCCTAATGCAGTACCTGAAGTTAAAGAATTTTGAGGAAGAAGTCAGAGCCCACCGTGACCTGGATGGGTTCCTGGCCAGAGCTATCATCATCCTGGATGAGACAGCAACTTCCTTGGACGATGTCCTTCGAGAAATGCTGAAACACTTTGCTGAAGATTCTGACAACATGGAGCCAACCTGCAACTTCGACAAAATCATGAGCACTTTATTCACCGATTCGGGAGCCCCCAGAGAAGGGAATGGTAACTACCTCTTCATTTGCTGTAGCAGTAGAGTTCTCTGAGCTGTGCATTTTAACTTCTGTGAGCAACATCTAAATAGATCTGTATCACTTTCATTATTGCGTATGAGTCATATAGTATTCATTGCTCATTCCCCATGACCCCATGTTCCTATGCTGCGTGTCCTTCCACTATCAACATTTATATCCAAATCACTTATTAATGTGACAGCTGAATTATCCCATGTTCTGTCTGCCTGAATTGTAAGAAGATAAGTTTTATACTTAAATTAGTATACTGAGCATGTGTATCTCACTCAGTTAAATTGTATTTGGCCTATCTCAAGAGCTGGGTCTGCCACATTAAAATGTTCCTTGTATTTAATTCCCCTTCAGGCTGAAATATTTCTCTCATGGTAAAAGATGGCTTTTTTAGAAAGCACAGTGCTGTTTGTTAGTGTCCCTTTGGTGCTGGTAAGAGTTACCTCTTGTGCCCAGAAATGCACAGTCTTTTGCCATGGGAATCTCCCTAAAATCACCCAACTTGACACGCTTGTGAATTCCTCCATGGCTTTGCTGGAGCCCTGCATGGTTGCAGCCATCTAACCAGTTGAGGAGATCTGGATGCCTTTGGAGGCATTTAACAGTTTTTCTCAGACAGATGAAAGTAACAGGAGGCAGTTCCTCTTCTCCAGAAATTGTTTGAGGCCATGGAAAGAACACCAGTCGGCCTACAGTGCAAGACCATGGAGTCGGTGATCAAATCTAACTCACCCATGGTGCTGTCACCCAACCCTTCAGTCCATTACCCATAGTGACATTAGCTGAACCAAACGACACTGATGTGCAGGCATCCATGTACATTTCAGAATCCCTTAATTGATGATAAAACGTTTCCATGAATCTACAGATATGTTACTTAAAACACAATGGTCCTATGTTAGTTAGTTTTATTTAACAAATCTGACAGTAAATGTGATTGAACAGTATATTTGTTTCTGCTTCAGTTATTCTGGAAGGGACCTCAGGAGGTCATCTAGTTCAGCCCCATGCTCAAGGCAGAGCCAACCCCACCTAAATCACCCCAGGCAAGGCTTTGTCAAGCTGCACCTTTAAATCCTCTAAGGATAGAAATTCTGCCAGTTCCCTAGGTAACTCGTTCCAGTGTTTCACTACCCTCCTTGTGAAAAGGTTTTATCCTAATATCCAAGCTAGACCTCCCCCATTACACCTCGAAACCGTTGCTTTTAGCTCTGCCATCTGCCACCACTGAGAACAGCCTAACTCGGTCCTCCCTGGAAACCCCTTTCAGATAGTTTTCACGTTTTCTGTGCTAAGCTTTCATTTCTTTATGCATGCATATATATTTATAGCAGCATGTAATATAGACTTTCTGCCATTTTTTGATGGCAATTGAGCATAAGGTCACCAGTTGTTTCACAGGACGAACAGCGGGAATGAAACAATCCAACAAATGGCTAAGATTTTATCTTTCGACAGTTTGGTTCAGCCTAATCTTTATTTTATTCTGCGGTATGGGCCTTATAACCTGATACAGTCAGCTTAGCTACAAAGGGAAGCATGTTATCACTCAAGGCTGTAAAATGTCTGTTAAGGCCAGTATTTGAAAATATCAGGTTGAGTGTTTCCATCTTTTTCATCTTTTTTTTTTCCTGTGTATTAATCCAATCAGCAGATAAGTTAATAAAAGTGGGGTATTCCTGTTAGTGCTCAGTTTTTTTTCATCAGAACACGAGTCTGTCTTCATGAAGATGCAATTTTCAGAACATTTTAAAATGTTTGGTTGTTTTTTTTTCCCCCCTCCTAGTTCATCTCCTATCAGACACGATTCAGGGAGTTACAGCCACAGTCACAGGAGTGCAGTATCAACAGTCCTGGCTCTGTATCATGTAAGTACCTAAGGCAACTGTACAGCCTGCCTGGGCTGTTCAGAACCAGAAACACATTTTGTTGCACAAAACAATGGGCGTTGCACTTTATAAAGGAGAATATATTGCCTTCTGCACTTGGGCATACAAGAATAATACTTCACACTGTCTAACATCCAGGAGTCTCAAATTGCTTTTTTTTTTTTCAAATGTTAATTAATTAAACTTGTTAGCACTAATGTGATGTACTGTGACTGTTCCACGTTTTATAGTTGGGGAAATGGAAACAGACAGTTTAAATGATAAACAAAGGTTCCACAATGTTTTTTAAATCTCTTTATATTGGATAAACTATGCTTGAATACTGTAGCAAATTCAGTTGTGCACACTTCTAAAAGGATATCGAAAAATTGGATAGGTTCATAGTTTCAAAAACACTTGTTTCATTTTAACATTTAAGTTCATTCTGTTTATTATATCTGAGGGATTATTAAGAGACAGTTTGATCCTTCTCTACCCACTATCTACTGAGAGGGAAGAGATCAGATACTAACAGGCTCTTTAATCTATCACATGAAGGCCTACTGAGACCAGGCCCTGAAAGCTGAAGTCAGAAAAATTCAGATTTGAAGTGAGATGCACGTTTTGAACAGTGAGGGTAATTAAATATTTAAACAGACACTCACGGGAAGTAATAAACTCTCCATCACTTGTCATCTTTTATTTAGAACTGGATGTTTCTGTGAAAGATGTATTTTAGTTTGGCAGCAATTTGTTGGGCTGGTTGAACTCAATGAGTGAAATTCTGTGGCCTGTGTTGGTCAGGAGGTCAGGCTAGACAAGGCTGAGAGGGGATATAATAAGTTTTCAAATACCTAAAGGGTTGTTATGAGGAAGAAGGAGAAGAATTATTCTCTTTAGGCACAGATGATAGGACAGGAAGCAGCAGGGTTAAATTACTGCAAGGGAGGTTTAGGTTGGACATGAGGAAGAAAATTCTTAACTCTCAGGGCGGTTAACCACTGGAATAAGTTGCCTTGGCAGGTTGTTGAATCGCCTACATTGGAGGCTTTTAAGAGCAGGTTAGACAAACACCTGTCAGGGATGGTTTAATGGGTGTATTTGGTCCTGCCCTGAGTATAGGGAAATGGACTTGATGACCTCTCATGGTCTCTTCCAGTTTCTATGATTCTAGATGATCATACTGGTTCTTTCTGCCCCCCCCCCCCCCAAAAAAAAAAAAAAAAAAACCAACCCCAAAACCTGTGACTGATCAGGAAAATGAACTCAGTGCCCCGGGGGTATGTCCTGGGGCTGATTTTTGTTCAACATCTCGTTAATGATCTGGATGATAGGATAGATTGCATGTGCAGTATGTTCTGCGGATGACACAATGCTGGGGGGAATGGGAAATATGCTGGTGGGTAGGGATAGGATGCAAGGAGACCTAGATAAATTGGAGCATTGGGCCAAATAAAATCTTAAGAGGTGAAATGGGCAAGTGCAAAGTCCCACACTTAGGATGGAAAGAATCCCCTGTAGTGCTACAGGCTGGGGACCAACTAGCTAAGTAGCAGCTCTGTAGAAAAGGACCTGGGGGTTATGGTGGATGGGAAGCTGGATATGAGTCAACAACGTGCCCTTGTTCCCAAAATGGCCAGTGCTGTATTGGGCTGCATCAGTAGGAGAGTTGCCAGCAGATTGAGGAATGTGATTTATTCCCCTCTATTTAGCACTGGTGAAGCCACATCTGGAATACTGTGTCCAGTTTTGGGCTCCTCTCTACAGAAGGGATGTGGGCAAATTAGAAAGAGTCCAGCGGAGGGTGGTACTAATGGTTAGGGTATTGGGGTACATGACTTATGAGGAGAGACTGAAGGTGCTAGGCCTATTTAGTATGCAGAAGAGAAGATGGGGGAGGGCGGGGAATTTGATAGCAACCTTCAACTCCTTGAAGGAGTGCTCCAGTGAGGAGGGAGCTAGGCTGTTCTCAGTAGTAACAGAGGACAGAACAAGGAGCAAAGGTTTCAAGCTGCAGCTGGGGAGGTCGAGTTGGATATTAGAAAAACTTTCTCACTAGGAGGATGGTGGAGCACTAGAATGGGTATCCTGGGGGTGGGGGTAGAATCACCATCTTTGGAAACTTAAGACCCAGTTGGATAAAACCCTGGCTGGGATGATTTAGTTGGAGTGGTCCTGCTTTTAGAGGGGGTGGTTGGACTAGACCTCGTGAGGTCCTTTCCGACCCTATGATTCTGTGAGTCTAAGTTCTGACTTCATCTTTGGAGTCACTACTTGATTGTCTTTCCATCAAACATTAGACCTTGCTGAAGTGATGATAATGTCACTAATCATTACCTGCAAGAGGAAACTACATATCCCTTATTATCTATGTATCCCTGATATTGTGATGGTTGTGAGGCTTGTCGTTCTTGTGCTAATATTCATCCACATCTTTGGATACTGCCATCCCATCTGAGCTATGACTTGTGTTCTTGGGTCATAAATCTTTCAGAGCTTTGCTTTGGTTGGTTGGATTTTTGGAGTTTTGTTGTTTTGCCTGGGGTGGAGGTGCATGCGAGAGAGAGAGACAATGAATCTTCAGAAGAAATTCAGTATATTACATGGTTGTACAGGTTTCAGGAGTGGATTTATGCTATGTTAAAAGCAAGTATCTTGTAGCATTGCCCTACACAAGTGTATGAACTATTATATTCTGACAGGTGTACAAGGTAGTATGCGTCTATAGAATGTCACATCTAGGCCAATAGGTATTTGATGCATGTTTCTTGTTACTCTGGTAAGGTGTTACTGATTCAGTAGGGTTACAGCTGTCTCTTTGAGCCTGCGGTAAGCTACGTTGAAGGGAGCTCTTGAGGGTGGAAGTTAATTGTGAGTTGGTAATCTTATGCATTTTCAGCCTGTGTTACAAAGTGGAGACTAGAATGGGGCTCACAGCCCCTCCAGCCCATTTATGCAAGGGTTTTGGATCATTAGGACTACCTATGTGACTGAATATGTTGAGAAGATTAACAGTGCTTTTACTTCTCTGTTTGGGGAAGGATTTGCTATCTTTAGGGGACTGGGCAAATCAAATTTTTCAAGGCTCATCTTAACCACATCACAGAGGAAGTCTTTTCTCTTTTGAGCCATGTTTGTGACACATTTCCTTGTTGCTGGTGGCTTTATAGGTTTTGGAGAACAGGGAAGTTTATCATGACAGTGTATGTTTGAAGGATTTACATATTTGCGGCCACAGCATTTGAATCTATTGCAAAAGACAGCATAGTAATTTCTTTGCCGACACACTTTTCAGCAGAGGGTATAAATATAATTTCATTACTAATTAACAATGTTATGGATTTTTTTTATTTTATTTTTTTTTGTTTAGAATTCTCTCCCTTTTATTGTGCACAGTTTGTAGGATGTCCTTCTGGAAATTATTACTTCTGGCACATTGAAATTCTCTTCTCTTCTTATCTACTTCTGTCACATCACTCACCCACTGTGGAAGTTGAAGCTGTCTTCATTTGCTGAGTTATTTGCAGAGATGAGTACTGGTCTGCAGTGATCATGGGTACCGTACAAGTACTTGGACTGTAAACACTGTCTTTTTGTTCTGTGTTTTGTACAGCACCTAGCACACGAGGGCTCTTGTCCATGACTAGGACTGCTAGGTCCTGCAGTAAAATGATTATTAATACTGTCAAGACAGAATATTAGCTTGTAAATTCTCTCAGGGTAGAGACTTTTGGTTGGTTGGTTGGTTGGTTTTTGTGGTTTTGTCTATAAAACATTTTACACTTGCAGGACTCTAAGTAATACAGTTATTTTACTACTATTGAGGGCTGTGTGGAAAATCAAGAGTAAGTAATCTCAGGAGGATCAGGAATCATGGTGGGAAGCTCATCTGCGAATGAGTTGTAGCAGATGATAAAAATCAATGCAAATTCTATTATTCTGATGGTAAATTTCACCACAGAAGGTTTTCTGTGCTCAAAATTTTGTCCTGTTAATTTTGAGTTCTAGGTCTGTACCACTCTCTAACTAAAGCTGTTGCTGCATGGCCCAAGCAAGTTTTAAATACTTATGCCAAAACTCTTTGGTTTGTTTCTTAAATTGGCCAAGTGTTCAGAGAGACTGTCTTGAAAATGCCAAATGTTTAAATTCAGCTATATTATGTGTGGGTGAAAGAAAAACCTGCTTAAGATGCTCTTTTAGTGGAAACAGAATCTCTCTTCACCCTGGCTTAATTTAACTAGCTGAAAGTGTGCTGCTCAAGGCTTTCAAACACAAAAGCGAATTCACCCCCAGGCTGTGGACAGTCATGGAAAACTTTAGCACAAGAAACCAATTTGCCAGAAAGCCATGAGGAACTGCAAACAGAGGCTGACAGTGAAAGGATAACAGTTCATATGTAAGCTGCATTACTGCAGGTGTGATTAAGCATCTGCTACCGTCACTCATGATGTGTCTATTTGGAGGCATTCATAGAACAATTCACTTTGTAACAGCGCTGATCAAAGGCAGAATTATGGTACAAATGTTCTGGTTAATTAAAATGCATATGGTCTGATGGCATAAATTCATGCTTTCTCTTCAGCAGAAGGCAACCCCTAAGACTTGAATAATAGCATGTGTGAGTAATGCTTATTTCCATGGTGCTCGGGAGCTGAAAAAAAATGTTTATAACTCAAAGATAGCGAGGGTTGTTATCCACTATTTTCCTTATTTCCTTCTCCTTTTGTGACTCTAATTAAAAGTGAGGGAAGGAGATTATGAGGGAAAGAAGTAGATGAGTTGTATGCCATAATGGGATCTAGTATTTTATTGTAATTTTATTAGAGCTGGTTTAGAATAGCTAGTGTAGAATAGCTTTTAATAGAGCTATATTTTTAGAGCCTGTGTTTTCCCCGAAGGAAAAATTACAACTCAACTAACTTTGGCTGGAAGATTGGTCATGGAGAATGAGCTGTTTTTTTACTGTATATTATGAAGAAAATAATAGCAAAGATTTATTTTAGGTTGTTTTTCTGTAGTGTCACTTCTTGTCCTATAAACTGATGATGCTGTCCTTCTTTCCAAAAATGCATTTATTTCTCATTTCTGCTACTGAAGTGAGAAAGACAAGATAAGGGAGGCATTGTGATTAGAATTATGTTAATTGTTTAAAACATCTAACTAAATGAATGGATGGTGGGTGGAGTTTAGAATTTAGAAGTTTAACTTAGGGAAACAGTCAAGATCTAACTTAAATCCTGAATACGAGGAAACGTGACATTTGACCGAAACCTTTTTCCTTCTGTTCTCTAGTGCAAAATGTTGCAGTTTAATATACATTTTCAGTAGCCGTTTTAACTGATACAAACTTGACTGTACAAAGTATTCTTTGCAGAAGAGGATGGTTGGTCTACCTTCTGGACTGGGCAGTGGGGTATGCATTCTCTCTGCCTCTCCCCCAAGTTCCTCTAATTCTAGGAGTCTAGCAAATCGAACACAGTGAAGACAAAACAAGCAAGGAATCCTGTGACACTTTTAAAGACTAACAGATTCATTTTTTCCATGTGCTTTTGTGGGTGAAGTCCTACTTTGTCAGGTGCTAGACCTTCACCCACAAAAGCACATGGAAAAACTAAATTTTTCAGTTTTTAAGTGCCACAGGACGCCTTGTTTGTCTTGCTGAACTAGACTAACATGGCTGCCCCTTTGGAACTTGTCAACAGCTAAAGACACAGTTATTCTGATTTTTCCCGACTCGATCCAAAGGTCAGTAGTTCTCGGATCTGCTGCAACTATCTGTCTGTCCCCACCATTCCAGATCTGTTGACCCAGTGATAGTGTTGAACTTGCCATCTGGACCCAGGCTCTTGTCACTCAACAGCATGGGCCATAGGAATTTGAGAGATCTTGAAATGGCCTGTTCAGACAAGGTACAGGAAATTCTGTTGAACTCTAGGAAGTATTCAGTTTGCCTTTGTTATGCTCATAAGTGGAAATGATTCTCTTTGTGAGTGATCAAGTACATTAATTTCCAAAGGGATAGCTGTGTTAGTCTAGTCCAGCAAAAAAAAAAAAACAAGGAGTTGTGCGACACGTTAAGACTAACAGATGTATTTTTCACATGAGCTTTCATGGGAGAAAATCCCACTTCGTCAGATGCTTCAAAGATGGGTGAACTTGCAGTATGGAATGAAAATAAA